>JAJJMA010189799.1:0-10330 GCA_023529015.1 Papaver nudicaule | reverse complement strand
TGGAGACAAAAAAGACACAAATTGGTGAGAACCCTGTTGTAGAACAGTGGCTTCTCATCGGTTCTCTATAGGGGTGTAAATATATGTTGACTTCAGATACTAGAATGCATAGTTTGGAGCCTGACAGTGGGACTAGTCTAGCTGGGTGGGTTCACCCCCGGGAAAGTAGGGCTCACCTAAGGCATAGTGCGATGCATGTGTGCAAATTTTGACGAAAGCTTGCGGGATGCCATAACCGTGGATCCCAATTGAGGATCACTCGTGTATGGTGAACAATGAGTCGATACTGCTGTATCAACTTCATTTGTCACTGTAGTACAGTGGTAAAGTTGTTGGGTGGGTGACACTAGTGACCTGAGTTTGAAACTCGTCTGCATCGGGGTGGGAGGAATTTTTCTTTATTTGTTTGCCTAGCTACCTGGGCTTGTAGGTAGTGGACTTCGGTCCAACTTTCAATATAACCTTTCAGATTCAGGGAGAAAAAAATTAAAAAGAAAAAAACTTCATTTGATGTAATTGTAGTATTTCTGATCAACTTTATTATTTTTCTTTATTAGCTCATTCACCATGTCTTATCTTTGTGTACAAATGTAAAATGTTCTGAACATGCTTATACTGAAACCACTGCGATAAACATTAGATATTACAAATGTGGTTCTGCCACTCACATTACGTCTGTCTACAGATTCAAGCACAAGCACTCCGAAGTACAAATGTGGTTGCACTCACCTACAGTTCAACCTAGGAAGATAACTGCTTAATATTCAAGTAACTTTTTTTATCTTCTTGGCTTCCAAATGTTGTTTTTCAGCATTTACTTTTACCTGCACACTTGAATAGAAGCCAGGATATGGTTCATAACCACAGCACATATGAAGAGCCTGGAAAACCAAACATCGGGAAATCAATCTCATCATATAAAGTATTGAGTTCAAGAAAGTTTATCAGTTGTAGGAGGCTTATAAATATAGTTAGTTACCTCAAGAAGAACAAAGAATGGAGCCATTAAAAAAGCTTGTGAAAGGTTGTCCAACAGAGCAGGAGCTCGTTTCTGCAGATGTATTAAGAGTATTAAAATTTACTTTTGAAAACCAAAGAAAGCAAGTATAAAACTGAACAAATATAGGGTGCTCGGCTGTTCACAATCTGATGGGCGATCATGCAGTATTTGAAATGATAGTTATTAGTTACCTCAAAAACTCCATGGCCTATGAATTGTGCTCCCCAACAGAATATTTGAGATGCCAACACTACCTGAGTATATACGAATGAACATTGCAGTCACCATCAGGCGAAACTAAAGTGAGGTAGACGACTAAAGAAATCACGTCATGCAAGTTTCCAGTTTTCTAGTTTAAAGTTAAAAGAGTGTGTACACAAGTATCAGATGCGAGTTTAAATAAACAATGGCTTAGACCCAAGTAGAGAAGCCTAATCAGTGAATTATGGAACAGGCCTATGTCAGAGTTCATTCATAAGGTTGTCGTCTCATCATTGAACACAAACTTTTTTTCTTGACAACTCATACTTTTGAAGCGTTCTCCAGGGTTCCTTTGCTTTTCCCCCTTTACATAAAATCTTTCAACTAACTACTGAGGACAGTTCAGATACAAGTACAACACTTCCAACTTACTAAACCTGCTGCCTGCCAATAATGTTTTGCGTTTGTGCTGCGACATTATGCACGTCGTCAGTAAGGTCTCTCCAGGAACCTTCATGTGATCTAACTATCTTGTTATAGTATTGTGATTAAATCAAGAAACGAGCGTAGTCGATAGGCTAATACTCCGCCCTTTTTACTATACAAAAAATAACAGTCCTTCCTATATGGAGCTAAGCTTATTGAGGAAATTCCTTCTTTCTTAAGATCCAAGCATCTAGGTCAAAAAATAAAAAAAATAACAAGCACTTTTTTTTTTCCTTTTCCAAAAAAGGGGTTAGGCGGATCCAGCAGCATGGGTGTGCACTTGCTACCCCAGCTCAGCTGGCTCCAAAGCCTCATTTATGCCAATTTTTGGTTTTTAGCCCATTTATAAGCCTAGTTTTGCTCTTTTGCTACTCCTAACTCAGCTGAAGCAAAATTTTGCGCCCCCTCCATAGAAATCCTGTATTCGCCCTCATCATTGATCCATAAACTGCTGAAACTCAGTTGGGGTATCAGAATGAAAAGTTACATTTCTTTCTGTTGCATACCGGAATTGGTTGTGCAAATTGTTCAGCAGTACTCTTACATTTTCCCCTGACCATTCATAGTTTATGCCTAAAATGAATCAATTAAGTCCAAAGACACTTAAACCTTGTGAAACTAGCACAAATTGGTAAGCTCCTATAACAGACTGAAGGATTACCTACCTATACCCTAGTCACAGTAGTTTAGCTCATCTTGGTCATATGAGGTTGTAATAGCAACAGAGCAGAACCCAAATAGATAAGACTGAAAAGAAGATGAGTTTTTACCTTCCAAGCTAGAGAATAGCCAAGTTTAATAGCAACAGCACTCCCACCAATCCAGCAACCAAGAATCATAAGAGCAGCTAAAGAACCAGCTTTTATATCAAAAGAGATGTAGAACAAGCAATAAATCAAAGTTAAGCAAAACCCAAGATTGAAAATCAAGTGGAAATCACTCCCAAGCAAAGAAAAGTGTATCTGAGGAAGAGGGGCAAAGATAGATGGTGTGAAATAGAGAAGAACAGAAAGAGAGAAAGCAATTGGCCAAACAAAAACCATATGAATTAAAACATTGATTGGGTTACTGTGATAAGCTCCATAGAAAGCAAAATGCTTCTCTAGATCAAATAACCCACCTTTCCCCATCGAAAAAAGAAAAAACAAAAAAGATTTTTGGAATCTCAGGATGACACTGAAAAATAATACTGTATCCTGTGTTTTTTCTTCGCCTGTTGCGTATTTTGGCTGCTCTCTCTTTCGTGTCTCTCTTTTTAACATGTGCCGCTGGTGGTAGGCTGTTAACCTGCGCTACCTCGTCTGTTTTGACTTTGACTGACCCGTGGACTAAAACTGGAGGACTGCTGCCACGGTGGGAGCCGACCGAAGAATTAGAAGTTGTGGTTGTAGAGGGTAAAATGCCATAAGGACACATGTCAACATCGCCATAAGGGAATCCCATATGAGGCAATGCTCGAAGTACTCGGGAACTCAAAAGAAGTAACCCGTATCTAAGGAGAGGTGACGAAGGAAGACTTTGGGAAAGACAGGCCAAGATCGAAGGAGAATCTACGAATGGCAAAAGATCCTCGGGATGGCATCCCGAAGGCACCGACTTACTCGACAGACTCTGTCATCTCCACGATTGAGTAGTTTGTCCTATTAGTTGTAATCCACCTTCGACTCGGCCTATATAAGGCGAGTTCGAGGTCCATTGTAAGGGTTAGAATTTTGGTGTAACCTTAAGGTGTGAGAGAGATTAGGTTAGTATCTCCTCAGCCCTCTAAGCATCATTTCCATGTACTTATATCCAAATAAATCTAAGTTCCAGTTATACTTTATTTGTTATCGTATTGATTATTAATGTTTGTCCATCTTGATATTGTTCTTATCTTCGTAGTAATCTTATCGGTATCGATTCATGCAACTAAAAGCATAATTTAGACTTGTAGATCTAATGGTTGTCGAGTATGAAGTACCTAAGCAGATTTTATACTCACACAGTTTGGCGCTAGAACAGGGACTGATTAAAACAACATAGGGTTTGCCTGTGATTTTATGATTTTCAAATTCTTTGGGGAAATTTTTTCTAGGGTTTTCAAGATTTTCTTTAAAACTTCACATTTATCATGAGCTCCACCACCTTGGGTGTCCAAAGACCTTCAAAGCCTTGGCACGCTCAAGGGTTTTAGAGCAAATCACCAATATGAAAAGATTGATGTTTCTTCAAGGAATCTAAGCTTTGAAGTACAGAGATCTAATCAAGAGCATGAAAATTTTACAAAAAAAAAAAGTACTACAGAACCTTGATATAAACTCGTGGGAAAATTAGGTTTCGATTTAGAGTCTGTCATTTCAATTTCCAGAAAATGCCCTTAAAAATCTTGTACACCATTCACGTTCTAGAAATTAATTCAGGGTTATTTTAGGGTTTTTGTACCAAATCTATATTAGGAAACAAGTCTTACAACTTTCGAGACTTTACTCTAAGCCTAGTCCGAGAAAAGCTAGGACAATTTACCAGCACCTCCATATTTGGAAGGTAGATCTGGACAAGTCAAAAACGGTTAAAGATCTGGACAGTACGCGCATAATCAACCTTGAAACCTAGCACGTCAGAATCCGTTACAACTGCTAGGGCGCATGTCAGACCTAGTACACTGC
This sequence comes from Papaver nudicaule, assembly GCA_023529015.1. Lineage (NCBI taxonomy): Eukaryota > Viridiplantae > Streptophyta > Magnoliopsida > Ranunculales > Papaveraceae > Papaver > Papaver nudicaule. Next base: position 5,998 of record JAJJMA010189799.1, on the reverse strand, counting down.
ACCAGCCGCCTTGGGCCTCACGAGTTTTTTACTTTTTACTGGTCACTATCGCCATGACTTCGATATTCGATCAGATGCCGAAGCAAAGGGTAGGCTCCTCGAGACATGGAACAGGCTCTTCGAGGCACAACACCAGATTTTGAACTAGCAAAGGACTCTCGCCAGAGGTAGCAGCAAGCACAGTCCAGCATAGGGAGCGTGTAAATGAAGAAGAAGTACTAGTGGAGGACCTAGGACCAGAAAGGGAAGGATTCCCAGAAGGTGATGAGCCGCCTAAGTAGCAAATTCAGGAGGAAGATGGGGAAAACGACGAGGATGAGGACGAAGATGACATCCCGAATGAAGTGCTCCAAGCGCATCAACCAACCGAAGAAGAAACTCTAAGGGCTGCACAATTCAGAAAGTTAATTCGAAAGAACAAGAGAATAAGGAAACTAAAAAAGCAATTAGCCGAGGCAAACAATAAAGCTGCAGAAAAATCAGCGTCGAACTACAAGGGAAACAGTGAGGGACACTCTCGTCCATACACCATATCACAATCCAGAGGGCACTATGATAACGGGCACTCCAAGGGCCATGGGATAGCGGTTTCGAGCAAGAAAACTGAACCTAGCATCCGTCCAAGGGGGAACAACATACACCTAGTATACGAAAATGAGCAGGAAAGGAAGGATGCCAAGACACAGGCGTTGCAATGATGGAGCAAATCAAGTCGCTTCGAGCTGAGCTCTTCGACAATAGGATTCAATCGAATGATAAGGTAAAACTGACTCAAGCAATTAATAACATCAACCGTTCGTCACTAAGCTCCGAGCTCCTCGCCAAGGCCATACCAGTCAAGTGCACTATGCCAGCTTTTACATCAATCTTCGACGGGACAGGGAATCCGACATTACACATCAAAATGTACCTGAGGATTTTCCTGGCATGGGCGGACAAAGACGAGGTGCTTTGCAAATATTTTCCTTCCAGTTTGAAGGGAGAAGCCTTGGCCTGGTACGACAGTCTGACAACCAGCTCAATATCATCTTTCGAGGAACTGGCCAAAGTATTCATACTTCATTTTTTATACAACAACTCGTCAAAGACAGAAGTGGAGAAAATGTTTAGTATCAGGGTCAAACCCCGAAGAATCTATCAAAAGCTTGACAGAAAGGTGGACGGCAGAGTGCGTGGAAGTAGGAAACGAGGCCTCAGAAAAGGACAAAGTACGAGTATACTTAGTTGCACTCGACAAGAACCACCCATTATACGATAGACTCTTTTCCAAAAATGTAGAAACATTACAAGACCTCCGAAAATACCAAAAAAGAGCGGATCACGTTGGAGGAAATCAAAGAACAAGCGATCCAGAGTAAGGAAACAGTCTCGAAACAAGTACACTCGATAAACAATTTATCAGTAGAAGAGCGAGATCACGCTATGAATAATCAAGGGGGTCGAAAAGGGAAAGGCAGAATGATAATGGAAGATATAGAAACGAAGGCAAATTCGGCGATGGGAGATACCATGACAACAGAAAGTATAACGACAACAAAGGAGGTGATTCTCGAAGAGAGTACGAATGCAATAGCTCGCACAGAGGACACGAGGGAGGTAGAAAGTTTGGTGTGCCGATATCGGGATTTCCTGCATTTCAGGTCAGAAAATTTCCAAAGCTGTGTGTCCCAATCGAGGACGCTCTCCGAAGCATTGAAAACTCCGAGTCGGTAAGCGAAATGAGATACCCAAAGAGCAGGGGAAACCTGTAGATGCACAAATCTGTCGAGACACGTGTCCACACCTTGAGAACCAGGACGAAGGATGAGACAAGACGGTACAACCTCGAGAGGGCAGGAGATCTCGTATAACAACGAATAGTCCCTATCGTGAGTTCGGGGGAAGCGCAAAGTGGAAGACAGCTGGAACCACCTACTCTCAGAAGCTCGGAAGCAAGCCTATATAAGGCGAGCTCGAGCTCATTTATAAGGGTTGGATCTTTGTTTTGTCTAGGGTTGTATTAGCCTGATCCAATCTAGGTTAGTAACTTTACATTCTTTATGCTATGTATACATGCATACTGTATGAATAAACGATAAAAGCATACTTGATGAATTCATGAGTTTACTTTGGTTACTTTACCTGGCTCGATTAGCTCTCTCGTTTGGTATACTCGTTCTTAAGATACCCATGAACACATAGTTTTGATGATTCTCCTAATGGTTGTGAAGTACAAAGTCCTTAAGCAGATTTTGTACACACACAGTTTGGCGCTAGAAACAGGGACTGATTAAAACAACTTAAGTTTGCCTGTGATTTTTGTGATTTTCAAATTTTTTAGAAAATTTTTTCGTTAGGATTTCCGAGTTCTTTTCTTATATTTCAAAATTTCAAGCTCCATCACCTTGAGCACCTAAAGATTTCGAGCTTTAGAGTGCTTAGAGATTTAGAGCAGATTATCAAATTGATGGATTATTGGACCTTAAGGAACCTGAGCTTTGAGGAACAAAAGATCTAATCAAGATCCATAAAACATATAGCCTAATCAATAGAAAAAACCCTCGGAAGGGAAGCATAATCTTCGTTAAAGTAATTTTCTCAAAAGAGATTTCTCCATCCACTAAAGCACCTTCAGGAAAAATACAGATCTGTTAGTGTAAAGATACAACCCCTCTTCGACCTCCCAATCTTCCACTTATACCCTTTGGGATGCGTCAAAAGTTTAGTACGGTATCTTTTGTTCAAAGGTACGATGGGAAATAATACTCTCATAGTCTGCTAATAAAGTGCCTTTTCAGAGTCCACAAATCGAAAATCCCCACTTTGAGAGAGTAAACCTAGGAGAATCAAGCTAGGATATTCGTCAAAAGGACAAAAAACCAGGACCCCCCCAGAGATCGCGCATGTCAGATTCTGTTACGATTGATTAGGCATCTGTCAGACCTTTAGCACACTAAAGTAGCCACCTTGGACCTCACGGGTTTATCACTTTTTTCCTGCAGGAGTTGAAGTCATGACTTCGAAATCAGATCCCGAAGAATGGAGTAGGCTCGTCAAGACACGGGACAGGGTCTTCGAGGCCAACTACGAGACAGTCGACTAGTAAATGAGTATCCCCGGAGTTAGCAGCGAGCACAGTCCAGCATCGACAACGGGAAAACGAGGATGAGGTACTCCTAGAGGAGTTGGGACCTAACGGAGACGGGCTCCCTCGGCAACGGATACACGATAGAGAAGAAGAAGAAGAAGCCGAAGAGGTTCCGGGCAATGTAGTTCAACAACACAGGCCAGCCGAGGAGGAGATAGCGAGAGCAGCTCAGGATAAAAGGGATGTCATAATGAATAAGAAGATAAGAAAGCTCTTTAAGAAGCAAATAAAAAAGTAGCCGAGAAATCAGCATCTAATTACAAGAGAGACAGCGAGGGACACTCACAGCATGAGAATTCACACCCGAAGCTACCCTCAATCTCTAAGAGTCATACCGAAACATCAAAGAATACCACTAAGCGAGGAAGCGGAGCAACCAGCCGACCGGTTCAGTCGATCACTCGATTTAAAGAAGGCAGCACACACCACACGTACGAGAAGAGTGCGAGAAGAAATAAGTCGAGGCAGAGGAATTGCAGAAAGTACTGGTGGATGAAGTCAAAGCCATGCGAGCAGAACTTCACCACAGCTGAGTGCAGCCAATAGTGAACGTGAAGCTAACACAAGCAATCAATGAAGTCAACAGTTCCCTCTAAGTTTTGAACTCCTCAGCAAACCTATCCCGGTTAAGTGCACAATGCCGACTTTTAACTCTGTATTTGATGGTACAGGAGATGCGACTCATCACGTCAAAATGTACCAGCGGCAATTCCTAGCATGGGAAGACAAGGACGAGGTCCTATGCAAGTATTTCCCCTCCATATTGAAGGGAGAAGCTCTAGCCTGGTACGATAGTCTGCCGGCATGCTCGATTTCATCCTTCGGGGACTTGTCAAGGGTCTTTCTACTCCACTTCCTGTACAACAACTCATCCAAGCCTGGGCTAGAAAAGCTTTTCAGCATTAGGGTCAGACCCAAGGAGTCCACAAAAAGTTTGACCGAGAAGTGGACATCTCAATGCGTGGAAGTTGGGAATGGTGCCTCGGAAAGAGACAAAGTGCGAGCATTCTTAAACGGATTGGACAAGGACCACCCATTGTACGATAAGCTTTTCTCCAAAAACGTGGAAACCTTGCAAGATCTAAGGAAATACCAAAGGGAGAGGATCACGTTAGAAGAAATTAAAGAACAACCAGGTCAGGGAAGGGACGCTGTATTGAAACAAGTGCACTCGATCAACAATCTATCTCTAGGAGAGCGAGATCAGCCAACCAATCTAGTAGGGGACTCCGCAAAGAGAGAAAGGCCAAAAGACCAGGGAAGATACGGAAGTGAAGGAAAATTCCGTGATGGGAGATACAACGACAGCAGGAAATACAATGACATGCAAGGAGGATACGAAGAAAACCGCTCACGAAGGGGATACGAAGGAAATCGAAAATTCGAGGTACCAAAGTCGGGGTTTCCCAAATTCAGGGACAGGAAGCTCCCGAAGCTGAGCGTATCAGTCGAAACAACCCTGAAGTGCATCGAACAGTCGGACTTGGCAAGTGAGATCCGGTACCCCAGAAGCAGGGGAAACCAACCTCATCACACTCGGAACGCAAAAGATTATTGCCAATTTCATAAGTTCTATGGGCAATCAACAGAGAACTGCGTCACGGCACAGGATCAAATCTATCACTTCATATCGGGAGGGAAATTTGACCATTTATTAAGCTTACCGGACCCGCCACCAAGCGAGATGCAACCTAAAGACGAGAAAAAGCACGCAGAGGCATACACCATAACGATAGGGAGAGACATACCAAGGTTTACCGATTGTAAAATTCACGCAACAGTAAACGAAGACAGCTCCCGGAGTGGTATCACCAGTAGAATTCACAAGCGGGATCTCGAGGGAAAATAAATCATGAGTGTATCCACCAAAAAGCCTTTGGAGGAATGACAAAAGCAGCAAGTCTTCTTTTCCGCAGCAGATATCCCCGACGAAGGGAGGGCACACAATGACCCACTAGTCATCACCCTACTAGTCGAGGAGCTTGCAATGCCGAAAATCCTGGTAGACCCAGGGAGTTCGGTCGATATCCTCTTTGGAAGAATGTACGATCGGTTATTCGGCAAGGACGCAACCCTAGTACCATCAGCCTACAACGTGTTCGGATTCAATGGAAAACCCTCGGTGTCAAGGGGAGAACAAACGCTGATGATCCATGTGGGAGCATTCGACCTCCTCACAACGTTTTGCGTGGTGGATATTGACTCTCCATATACAGCCATCGTAGGAAGGCCCTGGTTGCATGGTATAATGGGGGTACCCTCCACGCTGCATCGAAGAATAAGATTCCCAACACCCACTGGGATAGCCGAAATTTTAGGAGATCCTGTCGAAGCACAATCCTGCTATGAAATAGAGGTTCAACAGCAAGAATGCTCGGCATCTACCCTCGAAAGCTCGGCAAAAATTCCAAGAATAAAGGAGTCCGGCATCAAAGAATTCATTGCGGAAATTGAAGAAGAAATGGCAAAGGATGCCACGAGCAACCCAAAACAGATGGCGTCCATGGCAGCCTCCGTGGGAGGAAGGAACACCATTGGAAAAGGAAGGGAGAAATTCGCAGTGGTGAATGGCAAAACAATGTTGTCTAAGGAAGCAGCGCATGAGATAAACTCGCGGGGAATTGCAAGCACCATCTCCGAAGAAGGACCAAACTGGACAGGACCATATGTCATTGAGAAATTAGCATCGGGGAACGACACTTTTTACTTGATGAATCTCGAAGGACAAAGGCTGAACACTCCCGTCGAGGGAAAAAACTTAAGGCACCTTGAATAGATTTCGTGTTGTATGAAAAATGCAAGGACGTTATCAAAAGGAATAAACTAAAGAAAACTTTTTAGTGACTTACATTTTTTGTCTCTTTCTTATAT
>JAJJMA010189798.1:0-11300 GCA_023529015.1 Papaver nudicaule | reverse complement strand
TTTTTTTTTTTGATACTAAGGAGGATATTATTTAATAATTAAGAAATTACAAGTTCCTGTTTTTCCCAGCTCAGAATGTCTGGTGGAAACATGTCATAAAATTCAAAGCCTGCTGACTCTTCTCTAGCTTTTCTAGCCAAATTATGTGCTAGACTGTTTGCATCTCTATCTATAGACTTACAAAACCAAAATTGGAAACATGAAAATCTGCTTCTGGCTTCTTCAATTAGTCCTTGATTAGACCAGTGAACAAGTGAGTTTCTCCCGTTGATGGATGTGACAGCATTGTCACAGTCTGCTTCAAAGATGACCTTTTGATACTCCAGTTCCGCTACCCAGCTGGATGCTTCTCTGAGTGCCAGACATTCTAGATGCTCCGCTCCTAATTCCACATGTAAGCCTCCTCCATAGTATACTCCTTTCACAGCTAAGCATTTGCCTGCAAAATTACGCACAGTTAGTCCTATGCTTCCAATTTGTAGTTCTTTTATATATGATGCATCTATATTGCATTTGACATAGCCATCATCCGGAGGTAGCCAGTATTTGATCTGCAAAGGAATAGTAGATGAGTTGCTTCTCATATTCAGACATTGGTTAGACAAATGATTAATTCTTGCAATGGTACTAGAGCTGTATGGCTTAATGCCTTGAAAGATTAAAGAACATCTATCCTTCCATATCATCCATGCTGTGCATATGATCCTGCAAATATTACTTTCATCAGCTATATAAGGTAAAGCCTGATTATTAGTAAGGAACCAGCTTAGAGTCCAGTTATGATAGCCTGCAAAATGAGAGATAACTGCAGTGATATTAATATTCATTCCTTGCCATATAGTTCTAGCATATGCACATTCCATAAACAGATGTGTTGGATTTTCTAACTCTGTATTGCAAAAACAGCAGTGTGTATCTATGTCTGGTTTATGCCTTGCTATCCTATCTCTTGTGGAAAGTATATTCTTGAGACTTCTCCATAGGAAAATATGATTTCTATGTGGCAGCTTAGACTTCCACATTTTACCCCAAATTTCCACAGGTAGATTCTCACTAGCTGCATAGCTATTTACATCAGCTGTACAGAGTGTATTATATGCACTCTTAACACTAAAAACTCCTTTTCTATCTGGTTTCCATAGCAAGGTATCTTCACCAGTGGCTGGAACATACATTTCCAGAATTTTATCAGCAGTTTCCTGAGCAAACAAAGACATAATAAGTTCAGCATTCCATATTCTTGTATTTGCAATGAAAAGCTCACATACTTTAGAAATAACTACATGACTAGACAAACCAGTGATAGGTTCAGGTGGGCTATTTAGTCCTATAACCCAATGATCTAGCCAGATGTTGATTTTTGTGCCACAACCCACTTTCCAAATGTAGTGTTTCTGGACCACTTTCAATCCTGCATGAACTGATCTCCAAATCCAAGAACAATCATCTTTAGGTTCTTCACCTACATATAGAAAACTACCTTCCTTTGAATATTTAGCTTTTAGAACCCTGACCCATAATGCTTCAGGGTCATTACATGCCTTCCATGCTAGCTTAGCAAGCATAGAGTCATTGAACTTTTCTAAGTCCCTAAATCCCAGTCCTCCTAGTTTTTTAGGCTTACACATTTTGTCCCAAGCTAATAAACACATTCCTTTGTTATCCTTATGACCCCACCAAAAATGAGTTTGCTGAGAATCTAGTTTGGCAAGAAGTGTTTTAGGAATTTTAAAACACCCCATCTGATGTGTAGGCATGGCATTAAGGACATGTTTAACCATAGTTGTTCTGGCAGCCTGATTCATAGCTTTGCCTTTCCATGTCTTTAACCTAGTGCTAAAGGACTGCATGATTGGTTTAAAAGCTATCTGTTTATTTCTACCTATCAGAAGAGTAGCTCCCAAATATTTATCTGACTCATCCATTATTCCCATGTTTAGTTCTTTAGCTAGATCATTCCTTCTATCAGGGCTAATATTCTTACTAAAATAAACACTTGATTTATTGAAGTTTAGAAGCTGACCTGAATACCTACCAAATTCCTCAATTGTTTCCAGTATTCCTCTCACATTGTGCATATCAGCTCTAGCAAATATGAGAATATCATCTGCAAACATTAAATGTGAAATAGCAGGTCCATTTCTTGAAGCTTTTATCCCTGAAATTACATGGTTAGATTCAGCAAAAGAAAAGCTTCTAGAAAGGTACTCCATTGCCAATATAAACAGATAGGGAGATAAAGGATCTCCCTGTCTAATTCCCCTGGTTGGCTTGAACTCCTCACATGGAGATCCGTTCAGTAACACTGATATAGAGGTAGTAGTGATGCACTGCTCTATGAGCCTACAAAATTCTTTGCTGAAGCCAAAATTCCTTAGTACGCCTAGTAGGAATTGCCATTCTAGTCTATCAAAAGCCTTAGACAAGTCTAATTTGAGTGCCATGGTGCCTCCATAGCCCTCTTTATGCTTCATAGTATGAATCATTTCATGAGCTACAATTATGTTATCATGTATTGCTCTCCCTGGTACATAGGCTGCCTGAAAAGGTGAAATTAGTTGCTTCAGAAGTGGCTTAATCCTATTTGCAATGATCTTAGAAATGATTTTGTAGGTCACATTACATAGACCAATGGGTCTGAAGTCCACAGGACTTCTTGGGTTGTCACATTTAGGAATTAAGGATAAATAAGTTTTGTTCAAGGCCCTAGGCATATTACCACTTTCAAAAAATTTTTGTACCACCTGGACAATATCTGGACCAACTATATCCCAATGTGCACTATAAAATCCTGCTTGGAACCCATCAGGACCGGGGCTAGACCATGCTGGCATGCTTTTTACAATGGCTCTAATTTCTTCTGCATCTGGCACACTAATCAAAAAGGAGTTAGTATCACCTGTAATTATACTTGGTATCACATTAAAAGCAGATTCTGTGACACTTGGATTAGTTGTAGTACTAACTGTTTTGAAATGAGTAGTGAGAATATTACCTATCTCCTCCCTGTCATTGTTCCAAGAACCATTAGAATCACATAATGCATCAATATTTTTCCTATGCATTCTCCTATTAGCAAGAGTGTGGAAATATCTAGAGTTATTATCCATTTCAAACAAGAATTTATCTCCTGATTTTTGCTTATAAAATTCACTTTGGATGTTAAACCAGTCATCTAATTCCTTTGTGAGACTAACAACTCTATCATGCTGTGCAGGTGTTGTGGGATCAATCTGAGCTTTAATCAGTTCACTTTCTATTCTGTTTATATTGTTCCCAATATCACCAAACTCTATTTTATTCCACTGTCCTAATCTGACTCTAGTACTTTGTTGTTTTTTACCTAGTTTAGAAGCAGGTGAGCCATTGTCCTCTGTCTTCCAAGCTAGAACTAGTTGGTTTTCAAAATTTTTATGCAACAACCAGGATGCAAAAAATTTGAAAGGTCTCCATATTTTCCTAGAGATAGTTTCAGTAAGAAATAAAATGGGACAGTGATCTGATCCTGCTTGACTTAAGTGAAGAAGTTTAGCTTGAGGAAAATGCAATAGCCAGTCATTATTGCCTAATGCATAATCTAATCTAGCTTTCCTTGCACCTGTACCGTATTTGTTACTTGACCAAGTGAAGTGTCTACCTTGATATCCCAAGTCCATTAGGCCACATGTATTTATTCTGCTTTGCACAAATCTATCATCCTGACTAACACTAGATGCATCAGACATAGCATGTAAGTGAACATTTAAATCCCCAATTACAACCCAGGGTTGCATTAGGTTTTCACTTAGATCTTGCATAAAATCCCATTGGGTTTTTTTCATGTCAGAATATGTTGAACCATACATAAATGATACTAACACCTCTGGTTTAGCAGGATGCATTCTAATAAGTACATGAATTATATTATTAAATGCAGCACAGACATCACATGATATACCATCTTTCCACATCAATATCAAGCCACCTGCAAGACCAACTCTGTTAATACAAGTAAAATTGTAATAAAGTAGTGATCTAGCAACATTCATCATATTCTCTTCCTCCATTTTTGTTTCAGATAAAAATATCAGATCTGGATTTTGTATTCTCACTAAATTTGCTAGTTGATCTCTAGTAAATTTTTGGCCTAGCCCTTGGACATTCCATGATAAAATTCTCATATTACTGCTTGTGACAGGATTCTCCGACACAGAACCACAATTGTCAAAGCAAATTGAGCCTCTAGAATTAGAAATAAGAAAAAATCCAATTTTTGAAGATAAGTGAATCTCTTTACCAAAATTCGAATCAATTTTATGTATTAAAATGCTAGAAGAATGATGATGAAATAGAAATCCAAAAAAGAGATTAATAAGAGATAAATTGCTATGAAAAGGATTATGTAATATGAATTTTAACAAAAGTTTAGAAATTACCAGATTTGAAGTTCCCCCTTTCACCCTCCGATTCTGTGTGCTTCCAGTTGTGATTTTTGGTTTACCCCTTTCACATGCAGCTACCTCTTTGAAGTTATTCTCAGTGAAGTCTCTCATATCAACATCATCATCTAAACCTGGGATATGATTAGTTGCCGATTCAGTAAAGATGGGATTGTCAAGACTTAGGGTTTGGTTCGGAATGATTGATGAAGTATTATCTAGATCAACTCCCTTTCTGGTTCTTTTGGACTTTCTGTTCCCTGCTTCATCTAGGTCATTACTGGTTAGGATTGACTCTTCTTCCTCATCGATTTGGTATTGAGCATCCAATCTGCTATTCGCCATCAGATTTGTACTAGGGGCGACCAATGGAGACTGCCCCTCTTCTGCAGACTGGGCCACCATCTCTAGATTGTTTTTCCCATCCAGCTTGCTGCTATAGGCCTCCTCAAATGCTTGCCCTTCTTCAGTTTTTAGCCAAATTGCATACTCTTTCTCAGTCATTTTCTCCACCTTTATTTCTTGTTCAAGTATACCACATAGCTCTTCATTATGATCAACTACAAAACATTTGTCACAAACATTGTGTGGTTGTTTGTGATAATGGAACATCAACCATATGTCTTCATCTGTCTTTGATTTTATCCAGCATCCACCTTTGAGAGACTCATGCAGAGGTATTTCCACAAAGACAGTTGTTAAGTGGCTACCCCTTATCTGTTTAATTTTATCACCAGGAGGAACTCTTTTACCCAGATCTTTGCATAAACTATTGACTAACTTTTGAGTTGGAAGAACAGATTTCCAACCCCTTATCTCTATACACCAGGTTTCACTGATGAAGCTGTGCTTCTCTGGTTCAAGTCCTGGGTTAAACCTTTGCAGAGATAGTAGATGTCCTTGTAATGACCATGGTGTTTTCTTCAGGACATCCTTGATTTGATCTTCATCTTTGAACTTGAAGATGTACAGTGCTGGTCCCATAGATCTCACTGTCACTCTCTTGTACTGTCTCCAGATATAATTGATTTCCTCCACAATATCTTTGAATCGCAGAGTATGTGGTGCAAAGATTTTACCAAGAAGACTAACAGACCATTCATCTGCGGCCTCATCAATCTCTTGAGCTGATAAACCTGGTTTTCTGATTGCTTTGGATGTGGATCCTATCCTTGCTTGTTGCATTTTGGCAGCCAGGGAATTAGCTTGTGTTATTCTCTGCTGCTCCATATTGAATGAGTTTAGGGTTTTACTTTTGTAGTTGGTTTTGTGATTGAGGTAAGTTGAAGAAGATATATATGTTCTAGAGAATAAATCAGGATCTTTTGGTTTCCTAAAATATTTCTTCAAAATAATATTTCTCCAATCTGTTACAAGATTCTTGGGTTGAAAATTTTCATTTCCATTTTTATCGATGACTGGTTTTTGAAAAACTTGAAAGGCGGGACAATTCCTAAATTTATGGCTATTATTACGGATGAGGTTACTGATTTGAATCATGGCTTTCTGTATGAAGGTTCTCTGTGTATAGGGGAATGAAGATGGGATCTGTTGTTAGATGATGATGATTGAAATGGTGAGGGATATGCTGTATCTCGACTAGATAAGCAGAGAAAGAGGATAAATCTGGATAGCTGCAAAGAAAAAACACGACCTGTTTTTAGGGGAAGAAGCACGACCTGCTTGAAATATCCAAAACAATAGTAGATATATTACCACGACTTGGTAATCACAACTGATATAGCACACTGTTGGAAGATGACATAGGGGGAAACTGCAAAATTTAAAAACACATGTTAAGAGGATGCAGAATAGTTAATGTAGATGTTTTGAAAAAATTCTTCTCAAGAAATCTATATGACTGGTTTGAAGATGCAAGCCTAGATAGATCTATATGGACTATTTAGTATTATGATCTAAAAATTAGATTAATCATGATGTTGATAAACTGTTTGATACTAGAAAACTGATTTTTGATTTGGAACAGATGAACATACTAGTTGTAAACTTTTGAAACAGACAGCATAGATTCAAAAACAGATGTAGCCTAAATCTATTGCTAATGCAATCAAATTAGAAATGCTAGTGCTATTATGCTGATTTTACTGTGATGAACTAATGATTCTAGATGATCTTGAGAACATGATTTACTAATGCTGAAGATGATTTTTGCTCCGCCTGGTCAGTCGGGTTATCATGATGATGATAACTCATAAACCTGCTTGTCACATACAAAACAAAGGATCTGTAGTATATAAGAATAAGACTAGCAGCTAAAATTGGCTATCTTTTTCATTTGAAGCATTAAAATTGGTTAACTAATATAGAAAATTAAATACAAAACTTAAATCTCTCACTAGATGAAATAAAAACACCTAGATTTGTACAATTGGAAACATTTTGTGGCATTGGGTCTCTGTGGATGTGTATCTTCCATGGAGTATAGATGGAAGGATACCAAGATACCCTGTATGATGCACGATCCACGGTTTAAACCACTATTTGGAAAATCCATTGAACCAAGCTGAAGACGGAAGGAGATGAATGAGGAAGGCATGTGAGACTTTTGAAAGTAAATATCATTCTGAGAGCAAGGTGATGGCCATGAATTTGTTGCGATGTTTTTATTTCCATCGATGATGGATCATGATGAAGAGCATGAGATTGAGAGATCTTTATTGGTTGTCGTTGATTTTTGAGGTTAGGGTTTGGATTTTTCATTTAGACTGGGCACAGATAAGGGAGAGAATAGAGAGAATGGAGGAGAACTATATTCTTCTTATAAGCCTTTGAGATCTGCCTGTATAATTACCACCGTTGATATATTTTTAGTATTCGAGTTGAACGGCTCAAGCTTTTTCTAGGGTTATGTACACGTACTAGGGTGTAACCCGTGGGCATTGGGCATGTACAGTATTCATATCGTTATCAAGTCAGTTACCATCAATATGACCAAAACAAGTGCGAATATTAAACAGTTCAGCTGGAGTACATCGGAGCTATTTCCAGCAGTTTTGATCTTTCCGGTTAATTAGAAGAAATGTTTGCTAGAATTCATGGAAAAATTGAGGACCATGTTTATTAGGTTTTTCTTAGCTTCCGCCAACGATTAGTTCAGGCAAGTCATTAGCTCGTTTTGTCCTATTGAATTGAAATGTATGTACATCTCAAGGTTGAACTAATTGATTAAACAGTGTAGACGGCATATCCCTGCTGGCAACCTAGACTATCACTTTACTTAACTACTGTCATGGTTACCCATAGGAACCATAATTCAAAGCTAATCAACATTAGAAAGAGGTTCTGGCAACCTAGACTATCAGTTTACTTAACCATCATGGTTACCTATAGGAAACCATAATCAACGCTGATCAACATTAGAAAGATGTGCATAAACAGCACGAGTGGATTCAATCTGTCTCCATGATATCAACACATTAGTGGTTAGAATTACCAAGTATCATGCGTAAACATGCTTCAACCTAAAACCTCTTGTAGACAGATCATGCACTCCAGCACTCCCCTGCTTAGTATAAGTTATAGCATCCACGGTATATATGACGGTAAAGAGAGAGTGTGTTTCGTGTCTAGAAAAAATACCTTTTCTTCATTAAATCCGCCTAAGTTCTGCAATACTTACTATAATTACAAGAAAAATTCAAGCTCAAACTATGAAAATTATGATTTTCTTTCATTAACTAATTATTTTTTTTATTTCTGTGTGTTAGTGTAATTGGTTGATTAGTTTGTATTGGGAAGATTGGGAACGGTTTTAACAAAGTTTATGAACTTTTAAAGGTTGAAGTGGAGGGTGAAGAGAGTTTGTAATGTTTTGGTTTTGACTGCTTTGGGCATTTAGGAGTTGTGATTTATGGAAACAGAGAATCATCGTGAGAACCCATTTCTTCTTCTGTGCCTTCTTTATATTCTACGTCAACAGGTTTTTCTTGTTTTGAACTTCAACCGATTTGTCTGATTTTTTGCACATCTATGTTTCAGCTTTTCTTTGAGACATTGGGGAAAACTAAAAAATAGGAGGCCATTTTTATTTCTGGTTCATCGTTTTGTCAAATTCCAACTGTGAGAACACTAAGGGAGTCGCCTTGAATTCATATTTTATTGTTCTTGATTTGAACAAAACTAAAACCATTTTTTCAACGTCAGTGTCTTTCCTATTTTAAACTGTCGACAGATAAAGGTAACAGAAATGATGTGGAGAAACTAGTCGGAGAATTGGAAAAGAGGGTTATGGAATGGATCCTGATAGGTCTTATACAAGCAGTTTTCGTGGTCTAGTTCCAGGCTTGCCCCATCTTCAAAATGCAGCATCACTTTTCTCATTGTTGAGACACCGTCAGGGTAGTCGGTAAAGTCATAGTTTCATATGGTTTCCAGTGGAGGTCATCTGCCATTGATACCTGAATGCTGGACAAAGGGAAATTGAAAAAGAGGGTTATGGAAATTGAGTGCTGGAAATACAACTATTTTAATGACTGCTTTTGTTCAGAAACAGGGATCTACAACAGCAAACACAAACCAAAGCACAATCTCTAGACTAGTGACTGGAAACTGAGTGCTGGAAATGCAACTAGCTAGGCTAGTTCATTTGTATAACAATCGATTAGGCAGTGCCATAAAACAAATGTAGACCTTACGTGTAATATAAATCGTCTCAATCAACATTTTGATTTTGTATATTAACTGTTCTTATGTTATGCTGTTGGTGCAAAACCTAAGCTGGTTCTTACCAATTACTGTTATTATAACGGAATAACGAAAATTCTTTTAGTCGAAAGGAAATCTTACAAGCTTAAGGTTAGTCATCTACGATCAAGACTGACCTTTTCTCATTTTATTTTTTCATTGTTTATATTTTTGCACTCTACTAGTACAAGTACCATCCACTAAACAAAGAGAGGAACTAAAACCTGAAATGAACTAAAACCAAGATTTTGGGAAGATTCTTGGCTTGGTGAAGGAATACTTTGCGAGTTGTTCCCTTTGGCTTATGAAGCTTCAAGGACCAAAGAGTTTGTGGTGCCTAGAATGTATGAAGTTGGGGAAGGTGGTATAAGGTGGCGGTTTATGTCTAGACAAAGATACTCTCGATTCATCACAAGTGAAGTTTCAACTATATCAAATCTTCTTTCTTCCATCTCTATTCAAGAAGGTGTTCTAGATAGCCGAATTTGGATAGAAAATGACTACGGTAAATATACGGTGAAGGATGGTATTAGGATTGAAGAAGATCAAAATGAACCAAATTTCCCAACCGATGTTGATTGGAGCCGTGAGTATCCTTGCAAAATAAACTTCTTTCTATAGCTTCTTTCTCATGACAAGATAATGGCGACAGACAACTTATTAAGAAGGGGTATGGATGTCTCAAATTTGTGTTGCTTTTGTGAAGAAAATGATGCAACTAGCTGGCATTTGTTTTTTGAATGTTGGAGAACTCGAAGAATTTGGGACTACTTTGTTGAAGGAAGTCATTTTCGGTGGACTTATGATTCAAACGTCAAAAATAATGTAAAGTCTTGGAAGGTTAAATTGGGAGATCAAAGACTTACTCAAATTTGAAACAACATCCCGGTTGCAATATGGTGGTGCATATGGAGAGAGAGAAATGCAAGAGTTTTTGCAAACAAAAGGAAAAATTTAATAAGCCTCATTAGAAACGTTAAATTACAAGCATTTTTTTAGGCCGAATCTAATACAAAGATGATGGGGCTAACGGCGAATATGGTGATAACATTATGGGATTCTTTATTCCGGTTTTCGTGAGGTTGTTTTTATTTGTGTTAGGTTGTCGAATTCCCCTTCGGTCTCCTTTTCTTTTTTGTTTTCGTTTGTATTCATTGGGTCGAGGTACCCCTCTTAAGTACTCTCTTTAATGAATTTCCTCTTTGACCGGAAAAAAAAAAACTACAACAAACAAAGCAAGAGACATCCAGGCACAGTATAGCTGATTTGAACTAATACTTCGTGATTGTGCAGGTGGCTTTACAAGATGCAGGGCAAGGTTTCTCGGGGAGGTTGGATCAGCAGAAGAAGCCGAGTGCATATCTATGCACGAAGCTGCCGAATGGTGCTGGGAGATAGGATTGAAGGATGTGTTGTTTGAAACTAATCTCAAGGGTATTGCAGAGTTCTTTGCGGGAAGCACTGACAACATTGCATGGGAGAATGAAGATTTGCTCTTGGATGCGGCAGTAAAATTAAAAGATTTTGATAATTGGAGATGTAGTTATCTCAATAGAGAATGTAATAAACCAGCCCATGAACTGGGGAATTTAAGTAGAAGGTCTAGAGTGTCGCAGGAGTGGATTCACAACCCTCTTGATTTCATTTCGAGTTTTCTTTTATCAAACATTATGGAAGTAACTTCCAACAATTAATGTAAATTTATCCCTAACATCAAAAAAAAAAAAAAGTATAGCTGATTTGAACTCAGAAATCCCATCTTGGGATCTTCCTTAGAATTGCCTTCATGTGATTAGACATGGGATTGAGACTTGAGTCAAGACAAAGGGAGTACTACAACGCATATGTAGTACTTAAAAAGAAATAAGTTGCTATGTACCATTAATTGTTTTCCGGTTCTACTGATCAATTTTGCGCATTAAGCCAAACAAAGAAGAAAAACTCCCGGAGAAAAATTTCAGTCTTCAGACGGAAAGGAAACTAGACTAGTGCGTCATTGAACACTTATCTATGACAACATTATGCGGAAAGCTGCACTACCAAAAATAATTGTTTGACTTATACATTTTCTCGTGGATAAAAGACAGAATAGATCCCTTTGATTCTTTTCTAAGCTCATGTTTGTCATATGTGTACTGCGTACATGCAAGTAGTAGTGTTTTGAACGAAACTAATATC
>JAJJMA010189789.1:0-11527 GCA_023529015.1 Papaver nudicaule | reverse complement strand
AGAGTGGTGGTGATTTTGATGACGATACGGAGATTGCTGCTACTTCTTCTTCAGATAGGGAGGAGTATGGTTGTCTGAAACATGTTATTAGTAAGCATGACGATCATGGAGATGATATTGTTCAGGTAACGATTCAATTGAATTTTTGGTATTGTTGTTATTTTGATATGAATTAGTTTAAGTTTTATGAAACCCTAACCTAGTAATATGATTAATTGAGTATCTCATTCTGAAATAGATCTAAGGTAGTTGAATTAGTTTGATTTTAATTAGGCAAAATGTTAGAATTCAATTCAGGTATAGATTTGAGGAGGTAGTAGAATCTGTTTGAGCTTAGGACGTTCGAATTATGCTTTGTGATCGAAAATAATGTCGAGCTTCAATTCAGAAAATTCGGCTTCAATATGGTGTTTTGTCTGTTTATTTATTGTTTTGTAGCTTGGAGAGTTGGGGATTGATGGTGATGACAAGGAAACACCAGGTCCTTCTTTTCCCCTAACTCGGATAACTGATTATTGGAATTTAGAATCTGAGCCTTATTCAGGGAAATTAATGAGGTAAAGACCGTTTGAATAGGTCTATATTTTGATAGATAGATTATGGCCTTTCTTCACCATATACTAAGCAGGGCAACTCTTTGTCTCAAAGGTTTTCAAAGATTGAGTAATGGAAGTATCTTTAGTGAGATTCTGTTATTGTTTACTGGATATTTGTTTCCTTTGGATGACGAAACATGTTACCATGTCTTGCCCATATCTACAGTTGCAAATGGTTGGAATTGCAGATTCACCTGTTGATTAATTTTAGAGAACAAAATTAATATGACAAATAGAGAACCTACAAGTGCAAACTAGAAAGAGATAATCTACACTAAGCTCAAGTGCGCTCAAGTAATGCACCGTCGTTAATACATGATATAGTTGATTCTTATCTATCTTTTGCAGACAACACCCGTTCCATCAATTCCACTGCCACAAGTTAGACTAGCGTACTCTGTAGAAGACCCACTGTGTGTAGAGTCAGTGCCTGTGAATCTAGCTACAGGGCAATCTTTTGCAAAGACATTTGAAGTTATGAATCTATTGTCTCCACCCATGACAGGCATAGATGCACCCATCTTCACTTTACTCACGTAGTTCTTTGCGTAAGTCTGCCCCAAGACACCATTCACATCTTCGCTCAATGAGTAAAACTTGAAAGATAGATCAAGATGAGCATAGCAATCTTCACTTGTTATGGCGTAGTTGTGAATGCTAGATTCTTCTTCTGTGATGGGTACTACATTTGCAGTTATTTTAAAGTTTCCTTCGACTTCCACAGTGATTCTGTTAGTTACACTTGACCTACTAATGGTGATACGTGGGTCAACTTCAGATTGCCACTTGGCACCTTCTACTTCCGGCAAGTAAATGGGCTGTTCATCGAAAGAAAGTGCTACGCGGTCGACTGATTCGTCCCAAGTGGCTGTCTTTCGTGCGCCAACATAGATTTGGTGGTCATCGAAGAGGATACCAATAGCTTGGACCCAGGTGAAATCTCTTTTCATGTTTTGGTTTCTTTTACCGATGAAATGGCCATTTATGTGGAGATTAGAATCTGAGAGAAGGCAAAAGTCGCGGTTTTGTTTACCATGGAAGTAGAAGGTGATCCCATCATTGCCTACAAAGCGTGGATCCTGACAAACGGCTCCCGGTCGATCACAACCTGTATGCATTACAAACTTGATTAGCCTAAGTAAAAGGTTATTTGCAAACATAGATGTATTGAATTTAGTCACTTGATAGTTTATGGTATATAATTTGCAGCCAAATTACTTTGTTCAAAGTTCGAGCAACATAGTAAACTTACTGCACACGGGTTTGCAAATAACACAGTCGACCACACATCCGTTAGGACACGCTGCAGGGCAAGTATGCTCGATATTGTAGCAGAAACTGTAGTTGGGGTTTCTACACCTTGGTCTCTTTGCCGTTTCACCAGATGGAGTATTAGGGGTAGGAGTTGGAACTGTAGGTGGTGTAGGGGTTACGGGAGCTGGAGGTGGATAGGTAGGTGCTGCAGCTGCCATTACCGACATCATCAGTATGATCAGAAAAGACGCACTAAACAGATGCATCACAGCTCGATCCATGATATTACTCTCTGATGGCTAACCCTTCACCAGTATGTAAGGAATAGCTATTAACTGAAACACTGAAGAATGGATGGATCGAGCTTCTAGTCGTACCCCATTATTTATAGTGATCTTCATTCATGTGATGAATCCGATCTCGTATAGATACACCTACAATTTAGGATCCTTCCCTCAAGATTTTGTTATTCACATGGGCTAGCTATTTTAAAAATAATTCATATCTAAAGTCCACCCTTTATGTCAGTACTCTTTTATTTTATTCAGTGGAAATGAATAAGTATCTGTTTCTTTCTCAAGAAGAACAGTATTCTATTTCTATGCCACCTTACTTAATTAACAATTAATGTGATCAAGTTGACTACTTGTTAGAGTAATCAATCTTTGCTGTACTTCGGGTAATGAGCAAACATCAATGGGGGAGGGTCAGAGAGCTTAACAAAAAACTAGATTAGATCCCCGACTGAATCGGCATTTAATGCAACTGGGAATTGATCCAAACTACACCTGTCCTGCAAACCCCATGTGCGACTTTATCCCCTATTTTGTCCTCCCCGGCCAGGAGAAATGTTTTTGGCCCTGTTTTGTGTATGGTAACTCGGCTGCTGCAACAAATAGGGATGTCTATACAGCACTTTGGGAGGATGCAAAAGCTCAGGTTTCATCGTTTCCGTGCTCTTACCTTTCTCTATACTGTTATGCATTATACAGCAGAATGCTTAAAAGAGTCCTCACATCCTTTTTGAGATAAGAAATCTGAATTCTCACCACACTTTGACTCATGGTGTTACGTGGATGTACTGTCAGCAGCCATCTAGTACTGTCTGGCTGACACTGCTAAAAAGAGTAACATTTTGACTTTAGAGCTTGCACGATCTTGTGGATTTATGCTAGTGATTAATGTAAGAGTGTTGGTTTTAGTAC
Source organism: Papaver nudicaule (assembly GCA_023529015.1). Taxonomy (NCBI): domain Eukaryota; kingdom Viridiplantae; phylum Streptophyta; class Magnoliopsida; order Ranunculales; family Papaveraceae; genus Papaver; species Papaver nudicaule. The sequence continues at coordinate 8,472 of JAJJMA010189789.1, read as the reverse complement.
GTTTAAATTTTATATTTACGTCAAACTTATCGTTGATAAAAAGTATACTATCATTTTTTGCAGCTTTATAGACCTTCCAAGTATTTCTTCATCCATTTATTGTACGGAGCTTTGCACTAGATTGCGTGCTTTCTTGTTGCATGTCCCCATGGAAGTCCCTCATCTCCTGTAAAAGAGCTTGTTATTGCAACTGATGGTTTGCAGAAGGACCTCACTAGCTGGAACATCAAGTAGGGTCAACCTATGATTTGTACTCTACTTGTGCAGAATTTAGTTAATTTGTTATAATCCTTAGCAATCTTAGTTTATCTATTAGAATGTGGGCATCCAACTCAAAACCAATTGGCAATGAGTGGAGTGGCCCATAGGATTATTAACTGCAGGATCTTAGAATGCCCATACAATGTGGACTAATAATCTCAACATTATCTTATCTTTCTTTCCAGTCATCTCAAAGGAGGTGTTGATGCAAAAGAGTTGTTTCATCCCTACATCATCTCATGGATCCAAGATAAACGTCTGTCCATGTATGATAACTGCATGTTAGACAAGGTAAGAACTCATATTGGGGTTATTTCATAAAATAAGCTATATATCTGACAGGACATGGTGTCCCAAATATATCAAAATTTTATGGGGAGCGGCTTATCATGCCTAGGAACGCTGCTGCCTGAATATGTGCAATAATCTTTGTTTATTGATTTAATTTTGTTAGGTATATGTTTAATTTTACAAAAATCTGTTACAGGCCATGGCAGAACTTGAGAAAGCCCTGGTGGAAGCTTTGGACAAGCAGTATACACAGTTGCACAGAAAGCCATGGTGGAAGCTTTGCACAAGCAGTTTTCATAAAACTTCTAAGCCAGCTGATATTTCTAATGGGTGAGTCTTGTTTTGGCTAAGCTTTGAAAGGTTGGGTGATATAGGTGTGTGTATCTGTAGGCCTGATTCCTGTGATATAGCAGCTTTTAAGATGTAACTTCATATGGTAACGAGGCTTTTTGTTCTGTTGAATTCTTGTACTGATTGTCTGTCGCTGCTTGTTCAGCTTGGAGGTGTGAGACTGAAATGTAATGTTGCATTATTCAGCAGTGACTAGATTTCTGGGATGCCCAAGTGTTGCGGACAATATTTCGTGAGGAGTTTGTAGTTTCTTGTTTTGGTGGTCATGAAAGAGAGGGCTTTTATCGGAGCTCCACATCTAGCCAGTGTAAATTTATATTGACAATAAGTCGAAATTGACATTATATGTAAATTTATATCTTTTGTAGGTATGCCCTGTATTTTTTTTTATTTTTATTTTTTTATAAGTAAAGGCCTTGAAAAAGGCAATCAGTCGGACTCAACAACCGGCAAAAGCCAGGTTGGAGTAGAACATGGAGCTAGAGTGCTGTTTGCCCCATTGGGCTAAGGAGTGCGCAACTCCATTACAAACTCTAGGAGTAAAAGTAAAAATACAAGACAATAAACTAGAAGCAAAAAATTTAATGTCTTTGAAGATAGCATCAGTCCTTTGATTGCCATCAAAACAGCCAGCAGAAAATTGGTCAATCAGGTCTTTAGCATCACTTTCAACAATCAAGTGAGTAATCTTCAATTGCATTGCCCTTTGGAGAAGAGCATGTATACCCATAGCTTCAGCTTCTTCAGGAGATCTGGCTTGGATATTCAGCGCAGCACAAAAGGAGACTTTCTTGACAGAGTCTCTGATTACAAAGCCTGCACCAGAGATCATAGAAATAAAATCAAAAGCTCCATCAGTATTACCTTTGTACCAACCAATTCCTGGGGGAATCCATTTACCCATACTAGTGACATTGACATAGCTAACAGGGGTAGGGTTAGGTTTCTTAGAGAAGACCATGTACCTAGCTCTAGCTAAAACAGAAAACATATTTTCAGATTTTTTTTCATGAATCAGGGTATTCCTGCTAGACCACAAAGACCAAACAATAGCAGCAAGCAAGGGATGCAAATGATCAGGAAGTTTAGACTGTTTATCAACCAGGAAAAAGTAAAGCCATTCAATGAAAGAATAATTTTGAAAAGAAGCAGTTACAATTTTCAAGGGGGAAGCATACCAGACCTGAGAAGCAAAGGGACATAATACAAAGGCATGCATAATGTCTTCATCAGAGGTACCACACCTCGGGCAAACAATATCAGCTATGGTCATTCTAGAGTTAATCAGGACACGAACATTCAAGGCATTTCTAGCTGCCCTCCAGAGAGTTAACTGAATTCTGTAGGCAACTTTAATTTTCCAAATAGACTTCCAAAGAGCACTATTTGGGCTTGGTCTTAGACCTCTGAGACCCAAATATGTAGACTTAGAACTAAATCTGCCCGTCTTTGAAAGCTCCCAAGCCCTCCTATCAGGAGTGATTAACTGGCTTAAGGGAATAGTAATAATCTTCTGAACAGAAGCATTATCAAAGTGTGTTTCAAGTCTAGCAACATTCCAACTCCTAGAATCAGGATTGATAAAATAGTCAACCTTAACTGAGGGGTCAGGTGGGACAAGAGGATTTGGTTGAGCAACACCAATATCAGGGATCCACTTGTCACACCATGGGTTTATGAACTTCCCATCCCCCACAATCCAGGAAACAAAAGGTTTAATGAGATCCTTAATATTGCACAGACACCTCCAGGTCCAAGAACATTTCTTAGGACAAACAACATTTAAGAAATCAGAATGGGGGAAATATTTTGCCTTAAGCATGGTACTAAGCAAGGAGTCAGGGTTTTCAACCAGTTTCCAAGCATTCCTAGCAAGCATTGCCAGATTATTTAGCTCAGCCTTTCTAAAGCCCAAGCCACCTTCAGACTTAGGAGAGCAAAGCTTCTCCCAGCCAAGGAGATGTAATTTCCTATCTTTAGGGTCTTTAGTTTCACCCCACCAATATTTCATAAGATGGTTATCAATTGTCCTACAAAGCTCCTTGGGAATAAGGAAAGCAGCCATTTGGTATAAGGGGATAGCTTGACCTACATGCTTAACTAAGGAAGTTTTAGCAACCTGAGAGAGAAGTTTAGTAGACCAAGAATCAATCCTGGAATCAGTAGACTTCAAAATCCCCATATGAGTTTCAATTTTAGATTTTTGGAACTCAATGGGGGTACCCAAATATTTTTCACCTAACCCCCTATTAGTAATACCCAGAATATCAGCTAACATATTGGTCTCAGGAAAAGGGATTTCAGAGCTAAAAAGGATACCAGATTTATCAAAGTTTATCTCCTGACCTGAAGCAGAGCAATAGTTATGGAGATAAGTTTTCATGGAAGTGAATTCCTCCTGAGTTGCTTTAGAGAAAAGCAGACTATCATCAGCAAACAAAAGGTCAGTCACAGGAGGGGCATTTTTATGAATTTTTATACCAGAAATACAACCATCCCTAGACATTTTATCAATATAAGCAGATAAAGCTTCAGAGCACAGAATGTAAATGTACGGGGATAAAGGGTCACCTTGTCTCAGCCCTCTATTAGGTTTAATAAGTCCTGTAGGAACTCCATTAAGCAGAATAGAATAGGACACAGTGGAAAGACAATTTATGATAAGCTTAATCCAGTGATCACACAAACCTAGCTTCAATAAAACCTTTTCAAGGAAGGACCATTCAAGTTTATCATAGGCCTTAGACATATCTAATTTAACCGCAGCCAGACCTTTTTTACTTTGAAAATGATTTACACAATAGATTAGCTCATTTGCCATAAGGATGTTATCAGAGATACTTCTTTTTGGTACAAAAGCACTCTGATTGGGAGAAATGAGCTTATCCATTAGGGGTTTCAACCTGTTAGCCAATGTTTTTGATAAGACTTTGTAAGCAAAATTACATAAGCCAATAGGTCTGAATTGAGACACACTAGCCGCCTGTGGGATTTTTGGTATGAGAGCTATATTAGTGTGGTTTAAGAAAGAAGCAATGTTCCCTGTTCTAAAACAAGTCTGGGTCATTTCTACAATGGCATCTCCCACTATATCCCAATGTTTTTGGTAAAACAGACCAGTGAACCCATCAGGTCATGGAGCTTTTTTTCCCCCCATCTGAAATACAGCAGCTTTTATTTCTTCTGGGGATAAAGGAATATTCAAAATATTATTATCAGAATCAGTAAATTTGGCTTTTAATCCTTCTAGAACCTCCTCTTGGTGGGTTTGAGGACTAGTAGAATACAAGTCATTAAAGTACTGTTCAAAAGCATTTCCTATATCATTCCTATCAGTAAGAATAGCACCAGAGGCAGTTCTTATCCAGCTTATAGCATTACGCCTTCTTTTGAAGAGGGTAATTCTATGGAAGTAAGGAGTGTTTCTATCTCCTTCAGCCAACCAAACCTCTCTAGACTTGTCCTTCCAATACAGTTCTTCCAAATTGTACAGAAAGAGGAGTCTGTCATTAAGGCTATAAATGGTTTGACTATCATTAGGGGTATTGGTTTGAGCTGCCAAAAGATTAGCTCTAGCTTCAGAAATATTGTTTTGAGTATCACCAAAAGAAATTTTATTCCAATTTCTCAGACCTTTCTTAGTGTTGGCTAGCATAGCTCTCAATCTGTGAGCTGGAGAGCCAGATGTTTCAATGGCCCAGGCATTAGCAATAATATCTCTACAGGAAGGATCTAGAATCCACATGGCCATAAAATGGAAAGGTTTAGGCATACAAACAGCTTCATAATTAAAACCAATATGTATAGGACAATGATCAGAGGTATCTCTAGGAAGGTTATTAACACAGAATTTAGGACACAAAGCAGCAGCAACAGAGTTGTAAAAGCATCTATCCAATCTCTCAAGAACAATTTCATCAACATTTTCATGCATATTAGACCAAGTGAATCTAGGCCCTGAGTACCCAGGATCATGTAAATCAAATTTATTGCAAAAAGCATTAAGGTTTTCAAAATCATTTACAGCTGGCATATTACCCCCATTTTATCTTCTGGACCTAACAGAGAATAAAATCACCCATCACGAACACAGGTTCATCTAGAGGAAATTTAAAATTTGACAACTGGGAGTTCCAAAATTCATTTCTAAGGGATTGGTTAGGTTCACCATAGATGAAATATAGGTGGGTAAGACAGTTATGAATAATGTCACTAGTAGTACAGTAGATTCCCCTAGAATTAGATGACACAATATGAAGATTTAATTCCTTTTTCCAAGCCAAAATCAGACCACCACTTCTTCCCACACAAGGGACCTCAAAAGCACATGGGAAACCAAAATTCTTCAGTTTTCTAATTTCCACCTTGTTTTTCATCTTAGTCTCACTAATAAACATAATATCAGGATTCCCATTTCTCAGAAGGATACTCAATTCCTTAGAAGCAGACTTCTTATTGAAGCCTCTAGCATTCCAACAAATAGCATTTATGTTATAGACAGGATTACTATTCATGACCAAAGCAGGGTTATTAGTTACCAGCGGATCAGCAGCAGTAGGAGGGGGGGAGAAATTTACCTGAGTGGTAGAATCATTACTACCAAAAGGCTGAGAAGAGGAAGAACCACCACTATTCTGAGAATTCTGAGTAGCATTCAGGTCCAGGGGGCCAGCTTGATGATTAGAGTTGTTGTGAACCACAGTTGCAGACAAGGGTAGTTGAGACAGACCAAGAACCTCATCGATTTGATTGTTGATACAGTTTGGGTAAGACATAGTAGCAGAGGTATGATTGTTTGAATGTTCATTGAGGGTACCAAGGTTGGTAATAGGAGAGCAGAGACCAATGTAATCAGGTTCAGAGAGATTATCAACCTTCTCACTCATATCTTGATCTGAAGTGTTAACAATCGGAGCAGTTTTGTATATTTTCCTAATATCAGCACGAGGGTTGACCTTTCTTTTCAGACGAGTAATATATAGCCTCATGTTCCACTTCCTGGCTCTGGTTGCCCTTATCATGAATCGGGATAGGTTTAACCACATTTTTGAAACGGCGAGTTACAGGACCACGAGACACCGTACCATATTGAGTTGAATCGGCAATCTGAGTTGGAGTACCTCTTTCAAGAGAATCATCAGCAACAACCACTTTTTCTTTAGAGATAGAGGGAAGACCATTCACCACTTCAGTAGGGGGTAAGCTGGAACAACCACATTATCAAGAATCTTCAACGTGGTAGATCTACTAGTGAAAGGACCCATATTGATTAAATCCCAGTTTAGAGCTTTCTTTGCTGGAGGAACATAGACCATGGTACTCTTTCCTTTATCTTGAGCAGGTAAAGCATTAGGAGCAGCTTCAGACATAATAACTTCTGGGTTACTAGGACCAATGATTTCACTGACTTTGCTAGTCAGGATAGTACCAGAAGCCGGAGGAGATTGAATAGCCTCAGGGATGAAACCTTCATTTTGATTTCTGGTCAGAAGCTGGCTGGAAGATTGACTGGAGTTAGCTGTAGAAATATCCCAAATAGCTTTTCTTTTTGTACAAGTCTCTTCACAATGGAGAAGGACTCTACAAGAAGAACAGAAATATCTCGGGACTGCCATGCATCTAGCTTCAATAAGAAAAGGTTGTGATCTTCCTTTTGTGAGGAGAGGAATACCCGTTGGAATCGAGGTATCAATACGAATTACCATGCAGATTTTGACGTTCTTCTTTTGAGGATGGCTTCCATAGGGAGGTAGACTTTTGAGCAGGCGACCCATAGAGTGAGTTAGAGTTTCCAGATCTTCAAAACCAGTGCATTCATTAGGAACATTGCAAAGCAGAAACCACATCACTTCTTCTTCAAAACTAACAGGATAATTAGTTGGCCATCCTGTGAGAGGAACAGTACGAAGAACACACAAATACCCACACGTAAACCAGGGTCTATTAGCATCAACATTCTGAAAATCAGCATGAGCTAGAAACCTGATTAGAACTTTGTTTCTTAGACCATTAAAGCCTGTGATCGTAGGAATTTTTGTAAGAGGCCACTGAGAATTAATGTAGCTCCTGACTTTAGGTGTTGTAACAAGTGTTTCACTACATACATGCCCAACCATACACCATTTCCAGGTAGTATATTCTTCATCAAGGACCACAGTACTAGTTTTATCAATAACCGGTTGAGCAAGAGAGTTTGGCAGAGATCTTGGGAGAATGAGTTTTGAAGCCATCTGGGACGACAATTGTTGAATTTCTTCAGAAGAGTTGGGAGTAGGTGGTGTATTTTTTTCAGCAGAAGAACTCATTTGGGATAAGTGGTTTGGGTTTAGCTTTTGAGATAAGTACTCGATTGAGTAAAAAGAAATCCAAGAATGTAAGATAAGGCCAATCACAATGCAGGTTTTATGCCCAACAGAACTCTCAATAAAAAAGAAGGATATATGGACTTTGATGGAGACAATAGAATGAGTGTCCTGAGATACGATGTTGATGGTCAAACAATTTGAATTAAAAGTAACCTTAAAACAGGCTGCCCCCTTGTACCCTATCATATGACTATAGGCTTGTTGTTGCTTCTTATCATGGTACTGATACAGAACATTTGTAGAAGCAAGGTCACGGGTAGTATCTACATCTCAGCTAGTAGAAGACTCACTCGTTAAAAGTTCTTTCCGTGAGTAGTTGACACTACTAAGCATTAAATGGTGAACAGTAACATAGATTTTGGGAGGAGATTACTTTCTAATTTGGTAAGAGTACGAGTTTGGTGAACATTGATGTGTTTTGTATTTGGAAATCTTAATTACCACAACAGTAGCCATAAAGATCAATAAATTTGTATGCCATGTATTTGTCTGTAAGAGCATCATCTTTTATTTGTATAAATGGTTGGCATTTTCTCAGCTATGAATATCATCTATTTACAGCACTAGAAGAAATTGACTGAGATGAAGAAAAAGCTGCAAGTAGAGTGATCCAACAGTGCAAGCATTATTTTTTTTTTTTAATGTTATACTGTTTAAGATTGGTTTGAAGCCCCTATAAGCCCAGGTAGGAAAGAAAGAACGAAAAATCCCTCACCCCATACGAATTTTGAACTCAGGTCACCGGTCTCAATGGATTATTACCAAATATAAGCAATTACAGGGAGATCCCATAATAGTGGTAGTCATTTGGTATTACCTATAAACAACTTTTAAGTGGTAAGTCGACTTGCAAATGGACTTTTTCTCGCATACAAGTTCAACTTTTTCTTAGGAAACAGAAAATGCATCACACTACATTACACATCCTAACGCGTACAGGAATGAGTACCTTTTCAATCATTGATCACCCAAAAGATCGTGCATAACTCGACTCTTGTTTTAGGCGGAGTTAGTGGTACGCCGCTAATATATACCTCCCAAGTCTGCATTATTCAATTGATTGTGCTTCATAAGAAAGAAAAGGTCATCAACTGTGACACTATATAAATGGGCACAGAAACCTCTCTCTTCATCATAAACTCTACCAACAAAAACTTGCTTGTTTTCTTCTCCACCACTCAACATGGCAAGGTTCTCAGCTTCT
>JAJJMA010189776.1:0-17931 GCA_023529015.1 Papaver nudicaule | reverse complement strand
AGCTTTAGCACGCTCAAGGGTTTTTGAGCAGATCATCAATATGATAATATCAATGTTTCTTCAAGGAATCTGAGCTTTGAAACACAGAGATCTAATCAAGAGCATGGAAATTTTACAAAAGTACAAAAGAACCTTGATAAAATCTCGAGGGACAAATTAGCTTTCAATTTGGAATCAGTCATTTCAATTTCCAGAAAATACCCTTAAAATCTTGTGCACCATTCATGTTGTAGAAATTAGTTCAGGGCTATTTTAGGGTTTCTATACCAAGTCTATACTAGGAAACCAGTCTTACAACTTCCAAAATTCACTCAGAGTTCAGCCCGAGAAAAACTAGGGCAAGATTTCCAGAACCCCTATATTTGGAAGGTAGATCTGGAACAGCCAAAACGGTTAAGATCTGGATAGTACACGCATAATCAGTCCTGAAAATTAGCATGGCAGAATCGGTTACAACTGCTAGGGCGCATGTCAGACCTAGTACACTGCACTAGACGCCTTGGCCCTCACGAGTTTGTTACTTTTTACAGGTCACTATCGTCATGACCACTACACCAGATCCTGCCATGTGCAACACTTCACTTTTTCATGTGCAACGGATATATCCGTTGCACAACAAAATCCGTTGCACAAATTGATATATCTGTTGCACATAAGTGTATTACCGACCAAAATAAAAAGATGAGGACAAACGCGGGTACTTTAATTATTTCCGCGAGGGCTTAAATGACATTTACATTACCCCTTTAGTATATTAACTTAGCCTTTATTTTTTTTTGCTCTAATTTCTCCCCGACCATTTCTCTTCTTTCTCTTCCGCCGTTCTCTATCTTCCTCTGAAACAAATCTCTGTAAATTTTTCCTAACCCTAATTTAGCTTATACTTTAGTACTTTAAGTTTTTAGATTTGATTTCGGGGAATTTACGAAAGCTAGGGTTAGGGTAAGTATTTTGAACGAGATGGAAATTAGGTCAAAATTGATTTTTTGAATCTGTTTTCGAATTTATGTTTATATCTTTAAATCCCTTTCATAAAAACCATCATCTTCTTCAAAGATTCTCGTTTTGAAGCTTCATCGGGTGATGTAATGGTTTAATCCAAATCAGTTTCCTGTTTTCTATTCGATTCGTTTATGTTAAGACTTTGAGGTTGAGTTCGATTTCTCAAACATCCACATGTAATTTCTCCATCACTAGATACCTCTTCTAAACCCTTTATCCACATATCGATTTTTGTTTTTACAAAATTTATTTTCATTTTTTCTATTCAATTTTGATTTTAGGGTTTTAATGTTTGTTATTTTTTTTTGAAGATTTTTCAGGTACAGTTGGATTTCTCCAAGATCTACAGCCATGGACTCTCTACCACTTCTGTTTGGTTTCATTCAGATTTCATATATGATTTTTTTTTAAATGAATGTTTATGTGAATGGGTTTTGTGAATAGTCTTGATTTGGGTTATGTGAATGATTTGGTATTGATTTAGGGTTTGTTAATTGACTGGAATCTTTTTACCTTGATGGTTCTGTTTAATTTGTTTCCATATCAACATGTGTGATTGCAATATATTTTGGATCATCTTTAATACTTAGGTTGTCATCTTTGGTTGCAGAAACCCTGAGGAGATCCCATGGGAAGATAATGGAGCTGAATACATTGTTGAATCAACAGGAGTGTTCACTGACAAGGGCAAAGCTGCTACTCACTTGAAGGTTTCATATTAAATTTTTATCCCTACGTTCTTTTTTAGAAAACTACTCCCTCTGTCCCATATCCGTTTCCTTTCATCCAACCAATGGCACCCACCGCTACCTAGCTTCACCCTTTCTTGTTTTAAAGTGTACTAGAATTCATGTGCTAGATATGCTCAACATCTCATAGGTTGCACAGAGTTGTCGGTAGTGGCATCTGTGTCAAGAGAAAATGTCAATTGGATGCTATTATGTTTGGTCAGTTATATGATGTAACCTGAGATAGGAAAATATCCGTGCTTCTCATTTGAGTGCCAATATGGAGTGGACTGAACAACAAGAGATATTTAGAGAACTGAGCCCTGATTGCTGTAAATACAAGTTATTATAGCAAGTTAACGAGGCTTATGGCCTACAGGAACTTTTTCTGTATTGAGATACCTTGGAAATTAGTACCTTGTATTGAGATTTTGTAAATTTGATGGTCTATGTCCGTGCATTTTATGATAATCGATACTTACCTTGTATCTGTTCTCTTCAGGCTTCTTGCGGTTCTGGTTTAGAGGTTTGCGTATCCACAGCAGCTCGAGGTACACTCGTATCTTATTCTCTTTTGATAATTTTTCACAGTTTGTATCTTGTAGCCATAGTGCCATTGAAATAATTGCTGGAGGAAAAAGGGTATTTTATTCGCACACAATAATTACATTTTGAGTGCACTAATTTCTTCATATGGGTTGTGGGTGTGTTTTCTAGGTAGCCGACTTTGTTCAAATTGGGGACTGGACTTATACCAGGGAACTAATATTATGCATGGAGAAATCAGTCCTGGGCAGCTTGGATGGACTTTAACCATCCCTACTCTTTATGTTTTCCTTGTACGTTTTGTTAAGGCTGCTGAATCCGATAAGAAGGTATAAATAATCTCCTTCTGTTTTTAACTTGTTATATGATGCAGAAAGATTAGTCACTTTTGTTACTGACTTTACTGTTCTTCTCTTTTAGATGGAGAACATGGTTTATTTCTTGGCAGGGTTGGGTCTCTTGCAGTATGCAATGATAATGTTCTTTCCATTCATATTGGCTGCCTCTGCAGCTTATGCACCAAGGTGCACCCTGAGCAAGACACCACTGTGAATCTCAGCTATTGTAAGTTTCCTCCCTGTTGTTACATTTTTCTTACAACAAACATAACATCATTCTGCATTCATGACCAGACATTGAAGTATTTGCCAGTAACCAGAATCTCATCCACCTTTCTCCTTATTTTGTTTGACAGGGAATGTGCCAAACAACTGGTCAGTTTCACTCTGTTGTTGCAGACAAAATCTTCACTCCTTCCAGGAATTATGCAAGTCCTGAACTTAGTGTGGTTGCATCACTTTTGGACTGTTTTAAAGAAGAGTAACACGATCTTCAGACTGTTTAAAGGAAGTATGCAAGTCCTGAACTTAGTGCGGTTGCATAACTTTCCCCAGCCAAAAGCAAATGGCGTCATGTCTACAAGGTAACCAGGATTTCTACTATATCATATACCGTCTCTTTGAAACCTTTCATTTTGTGTAAATAGTAGTTAAGTTTCATATCACCAAGTTATATGGCTCGACATTTTGATCAATGAAAAGTTAAAGGTATTCTTATCGATAGGCTTGATCAATGTAGGTTTATCAACTTTTTATTGGTAGCGAACTTTCAATTTCATTGTGTGTAATTAATGGCGAAAAGGCCTTTGGAAAGATAAGTTATTGGGTTTAATGCAAATGTGCAAAATTTTGTAATACAAGAATTTTGTAATTAATAGCGAATTTTGTATACTGATTTTTCGATAACAATTTTTTTTTTAATTCCTATCAAAATTTTTGCAACGGATATATTCGTTGCTCAAATTCACATATCCGTTGCTGAAATTAGGTGTGAGCAACGGAAGAGAACAGTTTGTGCCACGGATGTATCCGTTGCACAAGGGGCGATTTTGCGTAGTGGACTTCGAGATCTAATCCGATGCCGAAGCAAAGGGTAGGCTCCTCGAGGCATGGAACAGGATCTTCGAGGCACAACACCAGATTTTCAACTAACAAAGGACTCTCGCCAAAGGTAGCAGCAAGCACAGTCCAGCATAGGGAGCATGTAAACGAGGAAGAAGTACTAGTAGAGGACCTAGGACCAGAAGGGGAAGGATTCCCAGAAGGCGATGAGCCGCCTCAACAACAAATTCATGAGGAAGATGGGGAAAACGACGAGGATGAGGACGAAGACGACATCCCCAATGAAGTACTCCAAGAGCATCAACCCACCGAAGAAGAAACTATGAGGGCTGCACAATTCAGAAAGCTAATTCGAAAGAACAAGAAAATAAGGAAACAAAAAAAGCAATTAACCGAGGCAAATAGAAAAGCTGCAGAGAAATCAGGGTCGAACTACAAAGGGAGCAGTGAGGGACACTCTCGCCCACACACAGTATCACAATCTAAAGGACACTCCGTGTCGAGAAACAACACCAAGGTGAATGGGACTCTAAGAACCATGAGATAGCGGTTTCAAGCAAGAAACCTGAACCCAGCATACGTCCAAAAGGAAACAGCATACACCTAGTATATGAAAGTGAACAGGCGAGGAAGGATGCCGAGAAACAAGCACTGCAACAAGTCATAATGGAGAAAATCAAATTGCTTCGAGCGGAGCTCTTCGACAACAAGATTCAATCGAATGATAAGTTAAAGCTGACTCAAGCAATTAATGACGTCAACCGTTCGCCACTAAGTCCCGAACTCCTCGCCAAGGCCACACCAGTAAAGTGCACCATGCCGGTTTTTACATCAATCTTTGACGGGGCAGGGGATCCGACACTACACATTAAAATGTACCTAAGGGTATTCCTGGCTTGGGCGGACAGAGACGAGGTGCTTTGCAAATATTTTCCTTCCAGTTTGAAAGGAGAAGCCTTGGCTTGGTACGATAATCTGCCAGCCAGCTCAATCTCATGTTTCGAAGAACTGTCTAAAGTATTCATACTTCATTTTCTATACAACAATTCATCAAAGCCAGGGGTGAAGAAATTGATTGTCAAACCCAAAGAATCCATTAAAAGCTTAACAGAAAAATGGACCGCACATTGTGTGGAAGTCGGAAATTGGGCCTCGGAGAAGGACAAGGTACGAGCATATTTAAATGCACTCGACAAGGACCATCCATTGTACGATATGCTCTTCTCCAAGAGTGTAGAAACGTTGCAAGACCTCCAAAAATATCAAAAGGAGCGGATCACGCTGGAGGAAATCAAAGAGCAAGCAACCCAGGGTAAGGAAATCGCCTCGAAACAAGTACACTCGATAAACACCTTATCACTAGAAGAGCGAGATCACACCATGAATAATCAAGTAGGAGATTTCCCAAAAAGGGAAAGGCAGAATGATAATGGGAGATATCACGATAACATAAAATATAACGACAACAGAGGAAATGATTTTTCGAGGAGAATACGAAGGCAATTACTCTCAAAGAGGACACGAGGGAAGTAGAAAGTTTGGCGTGCCAAGATCAGGATTTCCTGCATTTCAGGACAGAAAGCTGCCAAAGCTGTGTGTCCCCATCGAGGACGCTCTCCGAAGCATCGAAAACTCCAAGTCGGCAAGCGAGATAAGATACCCAAAGAACAGGGGAAACCAGCCCAAGCATACTCGGAACTCTAGAGACTACTGCCAATTCCACAAATTCTATGGGCACACCACAGAGGACTGCGTCACGACACAAGAGCAAATCTACTTCTTCATCTCAAAAGGAAATTCAAACACCTTCTAGAATTGCCAAAACCACCCCCAAGCCAGCCACAACCAAAAGAAGAAAAGAAGCACGAGGCGTATGTAACAACAATCGATCGAGACATTCCAAGATTCAATGACTACAATTCAATAGTTCATGCAGACATCTGCGGGCGAAACTTCGAAGGTATCCATACAGAGAGAATTCATAAAAGAGACTTTGAAGGAAAGGAGATATTGAGTGTAGCCGCAAAAAGGCATCTCGAAGAATGGCAGACGCAACCAGTTTTCTTTTCTGCAGCAAATATCCCTGACGAAGGAAGGCTGCACAACAACCCACTGGTTATCACGCTACATATCGAGGAGTTGGCAATGCCTAGAATACTGGTAGACCCGTGAAGCTATGTCGACATACTCTTCGGGAAAACACATGATAAGTTATTTGGAAATAATGCTGCTTTGGTACCCTCCTCGTACACCGTTTATGGTTTCAACGGAAAACCTTCAATGCCAAGATGAGAGTTGTCTTTAACAATCCATGTAGGAAAGTTGGAGCTGCCAACATCATTTTGCGTGGTCGATATAGACTCTCCCTACAACGTCATTGTAGGAAGACCTTGGATACACAATATAATGGGAGTATCCTCCACCCTTCATAGAAGAATTCGATTCCCAACACAGCTCGGAATCGCAGAAATTTTAGGGGATCCAATTGAAGCCCGTGCATGCAACGAGATTGATGTTCAACAAAGGGAGCACCCAAAGCAGGATTCCCCAAATCAAACCAAACACCCAAAAATAACAGAGTCCTGCATAAAGGAGTTCATCGCTGAAGTTGAAGCAGGAATGGCCGGCACCACCGTGAGAAACTCCACAACCTCCAAACTAGCCACGCCACCTGTTAATAAGGGCAAAGGTCATCGCTCCGAAAACTTGGAGCAATTCCTCGTAGCAAGTAGTAGGATATTAACACCAAACGAATCAATGAACAAACCAAGCTCGAGTAATACTCTGGAGGAGCAATTCTGGGCTGGACTATATGTGATCGAAAAGGCACTCGAGAACGATACCTACAGTCTGATCAATCTCGAAGGTCAAAGACTAAGCACTCCAGTCGAAGGAAAGAATCTGAAGCATCTTAATTAGAACTTCATATGTAAGCAAGGCATTGGAATATCAATATTAGAATAAAAATAAAGGAAATTGCTTGACCTGTTGTATTTACAAACTATTTCACTTCTCGGTATACTGTACCTCAATTCAAACTCCAGATCCTACTCGGTTAGGAAAAAGTCCTACCTGAATAGGCACATCTCCTAAGGCCTTGACGCCATATAAGCGAACATACCATGACACCATATCTCCCATAGTGCCTTGACGCAATGAAATCAAAAGGCCTTAACGCCAAGGCCCAGATGCCAAAAATAAAAAGACCTCGAATAGCAGGCACATAGCTGATGTTCATATAAGTCGTAAGGGCCCTACAAGCTATATGACACAATCCTCTACCCACAAGATACCCCGTTAGCGGTGGGTACTTTGCACCTAAGCTATATAAGCTAACGATGCATTTGGACGCACTACCATACGACCATGAGGACCTCTCTTTTGAGGCGTCGAGGGAACGATAAATGGGATTAACATCTACCTTTAGAGGTGGATGGAACCCCGAGGCAGCTAATTTGCTTACATTCATGGGAAGGGTAAGCAGGTTACGCAGCCAAGGGACCTCCTCTAACAAAATCAAAACATAGCCTCGAGGAGGGTCTGCCAAGAACAAATGGGTTGAATTCTAGGCCGCGATAGGAGAATAGTACCATGTCTAAGCTCCAGCCTTGACCGGCACTCCCCCATTGTGCTACTTTATTATCAAGGCAAAGCATAGCAGCTACCCACCATAAGTTCCCTACTTTACTTGGGATAAAAGGATTATCAGAACACCACCATGTTCTCTCTGAAAATACCAAGTATCCTCGATATCCACCCAATATACTGAGGCAAAACGGGTACCTATGGCCTCGATAGCCAGTGTTTGCTTTAAAACATGCAAGTAACTGAAAGCCTTTGGGAAGGGTGATCCGTAAGCCCCCACTAGCTTGGTTTACTATCTCCCACATCGAAGTAAGCCCCAGAGTTGCACCTTAAGTAACCTTACGAGCCTAAAATGTTGCAAGGTAAACTTCGTGCCTGATCACAAAGTTCCTAGGCAGGAAACATAAAGCAAAAGAGAAACTTTATGAGAACAAAAACTTTCTTTTTATGTATATATATATCAAAATAATAAGCAGGCACAAATATGGATGATAAGAGACATAGAAAATCTATTCAGAAAACAAAAACCAAAGGCACAAAGACTCGGTACTAGATCTCAGAAGAGAGTTCGCCAGACAAAGCATCATGGCGAGGGGTGGGGAATATTTCATCGAATCCTAGAGTTCCTTCTCAATTTCCAGGTCCCTTTCATAAGTTCGAAAGCCGGAAGGGTCTACTTTCAAAAGGGTGTCTTCCCTCATAGGCTTAGCATCCTCTTCAACCTCTTCATCACTATATCTTGCCGAGGACTCTTGAAATAAATAGCTATTTTCCTTATCAAAAATAATATACGTACCACCACCAGTGTTTCCTTTGCCGGACCCCCCAAGATCTGCCGATTGGACATCCTGCACAACATCCTCGGCCCCACTCCTAGTTTCTGCTTCGACATCACTCTCGGGATAGCCTTTCGAATGATCTTCAGAATGACATCCGGAACCTCCTGAATCGCCATCCTCAGAATCGTCATCATCATCACCATTGCCAGAGTCTTGGTCTTCGGACACATCCCCTGACACCCCTCTTCTTCGTAATTCTTTCCTAGCCAGCCTACAAAAACCTCGTGAGAAAGAAAATATGCATCACCTGGGAGTTCTACGTCAGAGTCATCCGCACCAAAGACTCCATAGCTGGGAGGCTTAATACCAATAGCCCTAAAAATAGACCGACCATGTTTTCGGCAGGCCATACTCGTAGCCAGGGAAGTAGTCAACGCTGATCGAGTGAGTTGTTCTTTAGCAGCTTCTCTATGTTTTATCTGAGGGCGTATGATGACGAAAGCGTTAACAATATTTCTCAAGTTTTCTTGACACTTAAGAAGATAATCTCGCTCAGAAGTAACATCCTTGGCACTTCTCTTTGCGTCCTGCGAGCGGCGTTTGCGTTCGGCCTCCAGCTCTCGGGAATGTCTGTTCATATCAGCAGTTCGAAGTCGACGTTCTGCGGCCAACTCTTTTGATAGTTGCTCGACCTTTCTTTCCAGCTCCAACTTCCGATTAGATTCCTCCACCAACTGACTGGCGCTGTCATCTCTTGCGGCTTCAGCATCTGCAACCTTCTCTAATAAATTGGCTTCGATACCTGCAGAAACAAAAAACAAGCACAAGAGAACGGGATGAGGTATCCGAATATATATAGCGGGAACACAACAAATACCAAACAAGGTGTTAGGGCAAGTATCCTACTTTCTTTAACAACCATGTATTCAGTAACTTCATGCTGATTAGTAAAACGAGGTTGGGTAGCTCTCTCCCTAATATCTTCAGTTGAGACCCATCCCAATTTGGCAAGTTCTAGTCGATATTTTTCTACCATCCGAGAAAGGTGGTCTTTTGAGGTTTTAGCCTTTGCAAGATTCCTACTTATCTCATTACAGCCTCCCTTCAAACCGTCATTCTCCGAAGCTAGCTCTTTGTTGAAAATTTTCAAAGCTGCCATTTGAACTCTTAAATTCATGATATCCTGCTCTAACTTCTCAATCACCACCCTGCCAGACACACTAACCGATCTCTCCTTCCGAGCAGAATCTCGTTCTTGCGTCAAGCGAGTAACATCCAACTGAAAATAATGCATCTCTCGAGCACTCTTTTGATTCTTATTTTCTCTTCGTCAAGTAAACGCTCAGTTTTTTTTATCCTTTTTCTTTTCTCCTCAGTGAAGAGATTCTCAGCTTCGAGCCTCTTCCTCTTATAGTAGTCTTGGACATCCCAAGCCTTATTCCTTTCTCTCACAAGCTTCTCGAATTCACCTAGACGGCTCCCATCACCCTCACAGGCAATATGGGTAGACTTACGACCCTCTTGGGAATAAGTACTAATTAAGAGCCAGTTTAGCTTCGCGGAGATTTTTTCCCCTTCCTCTAACTCTCCTTTTTTAGAAGGAAACGATAACAGGAATTTTCTCAGCATAAAATTACGAAGAATAGCACAATCATAAGAAAACAAAATTCATACCTATTAGTTTCATATTTTTACGTGCGCTACGAGTATTTTCTGCAACAAGCTCTTCTTGCATTCGAAGAAACTTCCGCTCAAAATACTCAGCCTCACAAAACAAGCCAAAGGAATAAGCCAAGAAGCCAGATGCATGGTGATCGCCCGGAAGGATCTCCTTTCAAAGGGGTGTCTTCCCTCATAGGCTTAGCATCCTTTTCACCCTCTTCATCACTATATCCTGCCGAGGACTCTCGAAACAAATATCTATTCTCCTTGTCAAAAACAACATCCGTACCACCACCAGTGTTTCCTTTGCCGGATTCCCCAGGATCTGCTGATTTGACATCCCGCACAACATCCTCAGCTCCACCCCTAGTTTCCGCTTCAGCATCACTCTCGGAATAATCTTTCGAATAATCTTCGGGATGACCTCCGAAACCTCTTGAATCGCCATCATCAGAATCGTCACCATCATCGTCATCACTAGTGTCCCGGTCTTCGGACACACCCCTTGACACCCCTCTTCTTCGTAATTCTTCCCTAGCTAGCCTTACAAAAACCTCGTGAGGAAGTAAATCCGCATCATCTGGGAGTTCCACGTCAGAATCATCCGCACCGAAGAATCAATAGCTGGGAGGCTCGATACCAATATTCCTAAAAAGAGATCGACCATGTTTTCGCCAGGCCATACTCGAAGCCAAGGAAGTAGTCAACCCTGACATAGTGAGCATTCTTTAGCAGCTTCTCCATGTTTAATCTGAGGGCGCACGATGGCGAAAGCGTTAACAATATTTCTCAAGCTTTCTTGACACTTAAGACGAAAATCTCGCTCAGAGGTTACATCCTTGGAACTTCTCTCCGCGTCCTCCGAGCGGCGTTTGCGTTCGGCCTCCAGCTCTCAGGAATGCCTGTTCATATAAGCAGTTCGAAGTCGACGTTCTGCGGCCAACTCTTTTGATAATTGCTCGACCTTTCTCTTCAGCTCCAACTTCCGATTGGATTCCTCCACCAACTAAGTGGCGCTGTCATCTCTAGCGGCTTCGGCATCTGCATCCTTCTTTAACAAAATGGCTTCGATACCTGCAAAAACAAAAAACAAACACAAGAGAAGGGGCTGAGATATCCGACTATATATTCTGAGAACACAACAAATATCAAACAAAGTGCTAGGGCAAGTATCCTACTTTCTTTAATAACCATGTATTCAGTAACTTCATGCTGATTAGTAAACGAGGTTGGTAGCCCTCTCCCTAATATCTTCAGTTGAGACCCATCCCAATTTGGCAAGTTCTAGTTGATATTCGTCGATCATCCGAGAAAGGTGGTCTTTCGAAGTTTTAGCCTTTACGATATCCCTGCTTATTTCATTACATCCCCCCTTCAAACCATTATTCTCCGCAGCTAGCTCTTTATTGGCATTTTTCAAAGCTGCCACTTGAACTCTTAAATTACTGATATCATGTTCTAACTTCTCAATCACCACCCTGCCAGACGCACTAATCGATCTCTCCTTACGAGCAGAATCTCGCTCTTGCGTCAAGCGAGTAACATCCACCTGAAAATAGTGCATCTCCCGGGCACTCTTTTGATTCTTATTCCTCTTTTCCTCAAGTAAACGCTCAGTTTTTATCCCTTTTCTCTTCTCCTCGGTAAAGAGATTCTCAGCTTCGAGCCTTTTTCTCTTATAGTAGTCTTGGTCATCCCAAGCCTTATTCCTCTCTTTCACAAGCTTCTCGAATTCACCTCGACGACACTTATCACCCTCACAGGCAACATGGGTAGACTTACGACCCTCTTGGGAATAAATACTAAGGGTCAGGTTAGATTCACGAAGTTTTTTCTCCTCTTCCTTTAACTCTCCTTTTTAGAAAGCAAAATTACGAAGAACAACACAATCCTAAGATAATAAATTCATACCTATTAGTTTCATCTTTTCACGTGCGCTACGAGTCCTTTCTGCAGCAAGCTCTTCTTGCATTCGAAGAAACTTCCGCTCAAAATACTCAGCTTCGCCAAACAAGCCAAAGGAATAAGTCAAGAAGCCTGATGTATGGTGATCACCCTATCGAATATACAAAAACATGCCAATTCTTAGCCAAACTAAAAGTATGCCACCAAAAACTCGAAGAAAAGTAACTTACCATCTGAAGCATAGCCAGATTCTCCTCGTAAGACAAAGGGGGATGGCGAAGATCATACTCCACCCTGAGGCAGTCACCTCCGATCACATCACCATACTTCTTGCAGAATTCAGGGTCAAGAGGATAGTGCACCAGATCAGAGGCATGAGACTTGAAGCGGGATGAAACCTTCATGACAAATTCACTAGGATTGTGATTCTCTTGAAGCACTTCCTTAAATCTCTTGGCAGTATACGGTTGGACGTGCTTACCGGCAAAATTGGGAGCATGCGGAAATTTAGAACTACGAGTATAACTAAGAGCTATATTCTTTGGAAGAGTAGTGCCAATAGTTGAACCATCCTTTCGAGGAAGAAGGACATCAACCAAAGGAACGACTTTCCCCGAAGGTATGGTTGGAGCTTCGACTGAGGCAGTGGTCGCCGCAGAGGTATCTACCATGGCAGAGGCAGAGGCAATAGAAGCCGAGGCAGGCATGCTCGATATAACGTTACTCGGCACAGTGGTAGCAGCCTTCTCGGAAGCATCAATAAAAGGTGGCATATTAACAACCTTCGAAAGTGGTAACTTATCGGAGAGATCCACTCCCGCCTGTTCTCCCAATGGCTTTGAAACTGCTCTATGTTGAGTCGTTGAAGCTGCCTTGGTGGACTTCTTACACACAACCTTCTTACGAGGCTTAATGACCTTTTTCCTTTCCTCCCCAAACTCAAAATCCATCAATTCATCACCCAAACTTAAAGCTTTGACAGGTTTAACACTGCCCTGCAAGAGAAAATCCGTCTTTCTCAGGAAACAAATAGAGGCAAGTATTCATACTCCAAAACAAAACACGTCTCAAGACAGTTAGTATTTGTTACCTGATCCATAGTCTCCTCTTCTGCATGGGGGCGCTTTAAGTTTTTTGAAACATCCTCGGAAGCATCTTTCCCCTTTCGTAAAGCTTGACGAGATAGATCTTTCTCCTCATCAGAGAAATGAATAGTAAACAGGTGCTGAGTCGGGAACTGGTGGCGTGCTTCGAACTGCGTCCGAGGAAAAAATAGACCTGCATCTTTCCAGCCTCGAAGAATGGGGCCAGCTAGAAACACAGGCTCCGAGTACCAATCCTCGTCCACTGAGTAATCTAGAGACCCCGGGATTATGTTCACCCTCCCTTTCATAGGTCTGAAACAAACACCCCAGGGAGGTACTTCGTTATCAAGCGTTAGAAAAGGCTCGTAATGGTGAAAGAATTTTTCAGCGGTAAAATAAAACTTCGCCGTGGAACCAGCCTCGAAATTATCTTCGGAGCGGGAAATCCATTCATTGATTAGCTGAATCGAACTGCAAATAAGTTGCATTATCCCACGGGGACTGGGTAGAGAGCATAGGATTTCAAGGAATAAAGGATTGGACGGCCGATAGAAATGAGGAATCAACCCAGCAGAAATATGATGAAACGTAATTAAGAGCTTATCCTCGCCACACTTAAATTCTTCGAAAAGTTCTGGAGTCAGCCGACCACCGGGAGCATCAACGACCTTTGTAACAAAAGAATCGGATTTAAAACCCAAATTCTTAATCTTTGAAATAAGAACATCAACTTTGGAAGGAGAAGCCATATATAAAAAAAAAGGAATACGAAGGAGAAAGACAAGACTCGCCGGCGACAAAGGTTGCAGAGGTCAGAAGGATTAAGGGCTTGAAAGGCGATAAAAGAGGGAAAAGACTTGTATTTAAGGGACAGTAGGTATTAGGACATTGTCCGGTCAAACCCACTAGCGTTGGTATGTCAAGCTAGTTGTCAGTTTTAGATGTCAAAACTCAATTCTTAATTTAGCCTACTAGAGTTTAGATTTCGGAATTGGGATATAGACAAAGTAGTAGAGACCTTGAAGACGAAGACTGTGAAGACAAAGAAGACATCAATTATTCTTCATCGACAAAAGGTTAGTAGGAGTTATGACTTTATGGAAATTCTTCTATTCGACTTTCTCTATTCTTTCGAAATATAGTCGACTACTTTAGTAGTAATATACGATTGAGATCGTATTCTTGTCTAACGTGACCTTGTGTCATGACCAGTGTTTGTTCCCACAAATGCTGTGAGTACAAGAATGAATGAGATAGATTCGGTGCCATGTGTCCATTACAATGGTTTGCTTGCAAATCGTTAGTTGGATATGGATGAATCTAAAGGAGTACTCTTGAGCAAAGAGTCCATGGATTACAGCTGAGGACGTACACACGTCTAAGTCCTGGGTAAGCCCAGAACTTCCAGCGGAATCCAGGTTTGACGAAATCTGACAGGCGCACGGTTCACGAACCGGTTTGCAAACCAGAAACTCGGATTTCTTCTGAATTCCAAAGTGACTGACCAATGTCGGTTACTTTGCTGGTGTCGGATTTAGTGGATATTCTTTCAGAATTTCACTTGGGTCAAACTCTAAACTCCTTTATCTCTTAGGTGGACTTGTATATCACATAATATCTTTTGTGGTCCATCTAACGATCCTCAATGAGTCAATAAGATAAAGATTATCTCAGGTCTGTTGGATTCTATCTTGAAGTGTTTTTGAGCTAACAAAACACTTGGCAGAGAATGATAAAAAGAATTCCAATTGAGATTAATCTCTATTACTTGGTTGGAAAGTTTAGGTTTTTCTTAACTTGTGGGACAAGTAATTGATTGCTTTATTCCAAAGCAACCTATCTTATTAAGTGCTATAAATAGAGGTGTCTACAGACAAATACCGCAAACATCAAGCATACGTGAAGGTCCTTAGGGAAGTGATCGTAAACTCTTTTCACTTCGGTGAACGCTTGTTGTGGTATAGTCATCCTCTATAGGTTGCAGCTCATCTGGGAACTCCCTACGACTATAAAATACTTCTCTTGAGAGTTGGGAAGCACAGGTAGGAGATTGAGACCATATTTGGTTGAAATCGGATTAACCTGTAACCTTGGTAACCTGATCACGTTCTTGTCTATTCCATAGTCCGTCTCTTCTGCTATATGGCTATTCAAGAACTGATACGTTACACACAGGGTAGAAAGGTAGAAACGCACGGCTGCACTCGGTGTTGTAAGACCTAGTTAGCTCCGGTTGTACAAGTTTCTTAACTGATTCTTCGTGTACAACTAAGGTAGAGACAAATTGGGCATTGCTTACTCGGTTTGCTTGTCAGCCCTGATTTGTGAAGTAGATTTCCGTATGACCTGGATTTAATCATCCAAAGGAAGTCAACTTGTGTATGAGAAACTGATAGAGGACAGTTACATCATACGTCAACAATTAGGTTGCAAAGCCAGTATTGCTGACACAAGCCTTTGACAACGGTCAAAGCAACTCCTAGGCCTGTAAAGGACGTCAGCTGGGGGAATCAAGTGCGTGACGATCTGTGGGGGATCTAGAGACGTAAGGAGTGCGACAGTAGCCAATTCGCTTGGAGGGCTTGAGTTGGTCTCTGCTACATCCCAGACCGAAGTCTTATAGTAGGCTAGCGTTTGTAGTCAGTTTGTACTGGGCCGTGTTCAATCTGGACGAGGTCCCGAGGTTTTTCTGCAAGGCAGTTTCCTCGTTAAAAAAACGTTATGGTGTCTTGTGTGCTTTTCCTTTCCGCAATTATATAAACTCTGACATATAATTAAAAGCAAACACAAGAAGTACGTTATCCATAACCATTAAGTTTACTCCAAAGATTCGTCTTTGTTGAGTTGATCCCTAGATCACAACTCCGGTTATCTAGGTTTGGATATTGATTTTTGAGATCGTCCAAACCTAACCATAAGACTCACGAGCCCAAACGAAAAGTTGGTTGTATTTCGGTACCCCTCCTTTTTCAGTAGGCAAATCAAAACAAAGGGCGACACTAAACAACGCCAAAGAAGAGCATGATCAGAAGATAAAATCTTGGGGTTTCAGAGAAAGCAAAGCGCCGGAGCTAGTGAAGAAGAGTACAAAAATGCTAAGGTTTTTCAGAGGGAGAAAATAAAACTTAAATAGTAGAGGGAAACCGGCGCTACCAGTTGGAAGGTCAAAAGGTGGCTAAAATCTCGGGAACATGCCGAACGTGTCATAAAGTGTCACATTTGGCACCTAGTGGAGTAAGAGGCGAGAAGAGGACGTCGAAGAAGAAAATTTCATTCCCAAGCATCTACGATACAAGAAAAGGAAAGAGGCAAACTGTAGAGGATAAAATACCAAAGAAGTCACAGTTCAATGGCCAGGATCGCAATAAGGGAATCTTATAAGAAGTGACACTCGAAATGTATGAGAAAGAAGCGACTCGAAGAAGCAACCTAAAGATAGGTGACGAAGGAGTGCAATACTCGGGACGTAAGAGTTTCCAGGGATAGCAAGTTAAGCTCGAAGATAAATCAGCAGGTGGCGAAGATCCTCGAAGACATCCCGAAGATCAGCGACCTACTCGACAGACTCTGACATCCCCACGATTGAGTAGTTTGTCTTATTAGCTGTAATCCACTTTCGACTCGGCCTATATAAGGTGAGCTCGAGGTCCTTTGTAAGGTTTGTGAGAGAGATTAGGTTAACATCTCCTCAAGTCTATAAGCATCATTTCTATGTATTACTGTCCAGAGAAATACAAGTTATTGTTATGTTTAACTCGTTATCTTGTTATTATTAATATTAATTAGGCTCGATACTGTTCTTACCTTCTTTGTATTAATGACAACACCGTACAATGCAACTAAGACTTAAGTTTAGGCTTGCAGATCTAATGGTTGTCGAGTATAAAGTGTCTATGCAGATTTTATACTCACACAATAACAATGAAAACAAACAAACTATAAATGTATTGAGGCGAGGGATGCTCTTTACTTAAGACATTTAATGCTCTGTTATAATGATGTTACAATGTTTGGCGTATGTCTCCAGCATTCAAAAATACCTTGATGATCTTTGTAACACTTCGAGTCACACCAAACAACGAACGAAATTTGTAACACAAAACTCTCTTACAGACTCTCAAAATTCATTGAAGATTGAAAAAACGAAAACTTGATTTTTCCGTGTCTTTTTCTTCTTAAAAAGAAAGAGTTTTATAGAAGGCGAAAACAAGCAACGATTAACCGAAACAGTTTTAATTCAGTGGTTGAGATATAATTATATTGGGTTGTATCTGTTGGGATACACGAATATGCGCAATTTCTATTCACTTTCTGGATATGGATTTGGAGCCCGTCAAAATCCTTATTTCTTATGTATATCAACTTAAATCCAAATGTTAGTGATTTATGGTGAACTGAAATGGCTGTTGGAGTTAATTTTCTTAGCCTTTGTTGTACCTAACCTTGAAACTTGTTCACTAAATTTTGTTGCAACTAACCGTATGACTCTCATGCAACTTAATGCTAGCAAAAGAAGCAAGGCCAACATCAGTCATTGTATATTCAGAAAAAAAAAAACTTTCAAAGGCCTAATTCAGCATGCTTGACCATTGGGCCTCTTTCCATTACAAATAACTTGCAGCATTAGATTAGGCGAATGTTGAGTCTCAGTGAGTAAGTATGTTCCCGCAGTACATATGTGGCTCGGACGTTCTAAATGGATCACAAGACTTCGTGACAGTTTGACAACACTTTAGCTCAGATGTCCACATGCTACTCGAGCACATTGACCACATTCTTGGACACATCTCTCATTTATTGTGATGAGAGTTGGCATTTGTTGAGGGGATGCTGCTGTAGGATCTATCCTAGCACCAACAGATTGGAGAATGTCACCGGATAAAATCAAAGACAACACAAACACCACCAGCATCACCATTTTCACTGACTTCATCTTCCTTACTGTGTAAATGATCGTTGAAATTTTCCTTACTTTTGATAGTTGAGTTGCCGATGCAGATGTTCAATATTTATAGGTATACATAAACCTTAATGTATACAAACCCTAGAAAATCAGACAAATAAATTCCATTTACTGTTACACGTTAAGAAATAGAGATGTAACCTTAAATATTGAAAAATGCTTTTAATGTGGAATTACTTAACTTTTCTCATAATTTTTTTTTTTGTTCCTGATAGTTTGATCAAGGTCATGGCACCATTTTCTTTTTGACTCGTCTCAATCGGACTTATTATAGTT
>JAJJMA010189770.1:0-21106 GCA_023529015.1 Papaver nudicaule | reverse complement strand
ATCATCACGCCGGAAGGCGAGGAGTCGGTGCACCTGAAAGCCGGCGATGTGTTCGTGATTGAACCCGGCATGAAAGGGACCTGGGAAGTGGTGGAGACGGTGCGCAAGTACTTCGTCTTCGCCTGAGCGGGCTTGTAGATTCGACCACGCATATCCGCGGAAGCTAAAAGAGCATTCACTTCGACGCCTGCACACCGGCTGCGGTTGGCCCGATCGCAATCAGTGCGCAGCCGCGTCGCCGAGGTTGAGCGCGACGAGCGCACAGACCGTCAGCGCAATACCGACGAGCTTCAGCGACGACACCGATTCATCGAAGCAGACGATGCCGATCACGGCCGTGGCCGCCGTGCTGGCGGCCGCCCAGCTCGCATACGCGAGCCCCATTTCGAGGCGCTTCGTCGCGAGCGCCATCAGCCACACGGCGCACGCATAGCAGACGATCGTAACGGCGGACGGCAGCAGGCGGGAAAAGCCGACCGAAAACTTCAGGCCGACGGAGCCGAGCACTTCGGCAAGGGCACTGACGCCCAGCAGAAGCCAGGCAGACTGGAGCGGGGACACGAACGGCCTCCTTCCCCCGACGCTTATACCGAGCGGCGAGGAGAAGTGGAGGTGTCAGCGGTACCCAGAACGAAAGCAGCTTAGTACCCGCGGCGGGGTAGCGCAAGGCATGCGCCGCGCCAGTCACGCGCGGTCGGTGTTGCCGGCCGCCCACTCCGGTCGCCGCCCGAGCGTGTCGAACAGCCGCATGATCTCGGCCTTCACCTTCTGCACCGCATTGCTGACGAGCGCCGTATCGTGCCAGCACAGCGACAGGTCGCGCGCGAACAGCCGGTGCGCGACCGTCGACAGCTTGAGCTTGCGTTCCTCGATCTCGACGTGCGCGGCCGTCCACGGCAGGATCGTCACGCCGAGCTGCGCCATCACGGCCGCGAACAGCAGCCCGGTCGAACTGGCCTCGAAGCTGATCTCGTACGACAGCCCGGCCTCGCGCATCGCCCAGTCGACGCGATTGCGGATCGTGTTCGGCGCGCTCGGCAGCACGAGCGGCATCCGAGCGATCGCGTCGAGCGGCACGGGATCGTCCGGCACCGGAAACCCGGGCCACGTGATCAGGTACAGCGATTCCGTCAGCAGCCGGTGGATCGCGATGCCGCGTGTGTCGACCGCATCGACGACGATCGCGAGATCGAGCCGCGCGCGTTCGAGCAGCGTGTCGAGATCGGCGCTCGGCGCGTCGATCAGCTCCAGCATGATGCCCGGATAGCGGTCGCGCACCGCGCGTGCGAGCGGAATGGCCAGCACGCGCGCGGTGCTCGACGGCATGCCGACCGTCACGCGGCCCTGCGGCGTATCGGCGTCGCGGCGCAGCAGCTCGCGCGTGCCGTCGGCCTGGCGCAGCAGTTCGAGCGCGTGCCGGTACAGCGTGCGGCCGGCGGCGGTCGGCGCAACGCCGCGCACGCTCCGTTCGAGCAACTGCATCCCGAGATCCTGTTCGAGATTGCGCATCTGCTGGCTCACCGCGGGCTGCGCGACATGCAGCGCCTCGCTCGCATGCGTGACGTTGCCGCATTCGACGACCTTCACGAAATAGCGCAACTGTCTCAAGTCCATCGCCGCCGTCTCCCGATTCAAGCCATAAGCCAATCCGATCGATCAAGATGAATATCATATTTTTCGGCGATCGATGGGGTTTCTATACTCGTCACACAAAAGAGCCAGCCTGCCGGCCATCCCGGACCGGACGCGGCAAAAGTGCCGGCCCCGCCGGCAAGGAGACGAAGATGTTCAAGGCGATCGACGCGCCGGCGGCCGGCGCGAAGCCGCGGCGCACGCCGCTCACGCGCGAGCAGGTCAAGGGCTTCTGGGCCGTGTACGCGGGCTGGGTGCTCGACGGCGTGGACTCGGTGATCTACGCGCTCGTGCTGATTCCCGCGCTGACCGAACTGCTGCCGGCGTCCGGCATCGCGGCGACGCCCGCGAATCTCGGGATGTACGGCTCGATCCTGTTCGCGCTGTTCCTGATCGGCTGGGGGCTGTCGTTCATCTGGGGGCCGCTCGCCGATCGCTTCGGCCGCGTGCGCACGCTCGCCGCGAGCATCCTGATCTATTCGGTGTTCACCGGCGCGGCCGCGTTCGTGCACGACGTATGGGCGCTGGCCGCGTGCCGGCTGATCGCCGGGATCGGCGTCGGCGGCGAATGGGCGCTCGCGGGCACCTACGTCGCAGAGAGCTGGCCGGAGGATCGCCGCAAGATGGGCGCCGGCTACCTGCAGACGGGCTATTACTTCGGCTTCTTCATCGCGGCCTGCCTGAACTACACGATCGGCGCGACCTACGGCTGGCGCGCGATGTTCCTGTGCGGGCTGGCCCCCGCGTTGCTCGCGGTGTTCACCGTGATGCGCGTGAAGGAGCCGGGGCAGTGGCGCCGGCACGACGCACGCGACGGCGATGTGGCCGACGCGCGGCGCGCGCATCCGCTGCGCGAGATCTTCGCGCCGGCGTTCCTGCGCCGCACGCTGACGAGCGCGAGCCTCGTCGGCGTCGCGATCGTCGGGCTGTGGGCCGGCTCCGTCTACGAGGCGAGCGCGGTCAGCACGCTGGCGGCGCGCGCGGGCATCGACCACATCGGCGCGCTGCGGCTCGCGTCGGTCGGCGCGGCGATCCTGTCGTGCGCGACGATCGTCGGCTGCCTGGTCGCGCCGTGGCTGTCGGAACGGCTCGGCCGGCGCACGGCGCTCGGCGTGTATTTCGCGGGGATGGCCGGTGCGATCGTGTTCGCGTTCGGCTGGGCGTTCTACCAGCCGAACGGACTCGCGGCGTTCATGGTGTCGCTCGCGTTCCTCGGTTTCTTCGGCGGCAACTTCGCGATCTTCTCGCTGTGGCTGCCCGAGCAGTATCCGACGCGCGTGCGGGCGACCGCGTTCGCGTTCAATGCGTCGGTCGGCCGCTTCATCGGCGCGGGCGTGAACTTCCTGCTCGGCGCGGCGATTCACGGCTACGGTTCGCTCGGCGTGCCGGTCGCATGGACCGCGGCCGTGTTCGTGCTCGGCATTCTGATCCTGCCGTTCGCGGTCGAAACGCGCCACCAGACGCTGCCGGAATGAGCGGCGCGCCGCGCTCGCCCGGAAACACGCCACACCCAGTCATCAATATCAGGAGTCCGGAATGCTGGCATTACAAGGAATCAGGGTCGTCGATCTGAGTCGCGCGCTGTCGGGGCCGTTCTGCTCGATGGTGCTCGCCGATCTCGGCGCCGACGTGATCAAGGTCGAGTCGGGGCCGAACGGCGACATGAGCCGCGCGTGGGGGCCGTTCGATCGCGGCGTGAGTACGTACTACCTGTCCTGCAACCGCAACAAGCGCGGCATCTGCGTGG
The DNA here is from genome assembly GCA_023529015.1 of Papaver nudicaule. NCBI lineage: Eukaryota > Viridiplantae > Streptophyta > Magnoliopsida > Ranunculales > Papaveraceae > Papaver > Papaver nudicaule. Next base: position 17,727 of record JAJJMA010189770.1, on the reverse strand, counting down.
ATTTCCGGCAGCCGGCCGGCCTCGACGTCGTGCGGCGGCTGATCGCGCAGGCCGACGTCGTGATCGAGAATTTCAAGGCCGGCACGATGGACGCGATGGGGCTCGGCTACGCCGCGCTGAGCGCGCGCGATCCGCGGCTCGTGATGGGCAGCGTCACCGCGTTCGGCGCGCGCGGCCCGTTGCGCGACTGGCCTGGCTTCGACCAGATCGCGCAGGGTTATGCGGGGCTGATGAGCGTCACCGGCTTTCCGGACGGCGAGCCGACCCGCACGGGCACCGCGATCGGCGATCTCAGCTCGGGGATGTGGGTCGCGACCGGCGTGCTGGCCGCGCTGTTCGAACGCGAGCGCACGGGGCGCGGCCAGCATGTCGGCCCGTCGCTGCTCGAAAGCCTCGTCGCGCTGCTGAGCGTGCACGGGCAACGCTACCTGAGCCTCGGTGACGTGCCGCGCCGCACCGGCAATGCGCATGCGGTGATCGCGCCGTACGGCGTGTTCGAGACGGCCGACGGGCCGCTCAACCTCGCGCCGATCACGACCGACATGTGGCTGCGGCTGTGTCAGCTGCTGGACCTGCCGGAGCTGCCGAACGATCCACGCTTCGCGACCAACGATGCGCGCGTCGCGCACCGCGACGCGCTGAAGGCGCTGCTCGAAACCCGGCTGCGCACGCGCGGCAAGCGCGAATGGACGCAGCGTTTCGTCGAGGCCGGGCTGCCGGCCGGGCCGATCAATACGCTCGACGAAGTATTCGACGATCCTCAGCTCGCGCACTGCGGGCTGGTCGAACCGGTCGCGCATCCGACGCTGGGGACGCTGCGCCAGGTCGTCACGCCGCTCGGCGGGATGGGCGACGACATGCCGGCGCCGCGCACGCGCCATGCGCCGCCGCTGCTCGGCGAGCATACGGTCGACGTGCTGCGCGAAGCGGGCTACGGCGACGACGCAATTGACGCGCTGCTGGCCGAGCGCGCGATCTTCCAGGCGGAAGCCGTGGCGGAGGCCGTGCAATGACCGATACGACGAAACACGACATGCCGTCGAACGTGACGGTCGACATGATCGGCGAACGGATCGCGCGCGTGCGGTTCGCGAATCCGGCGCGGCGGCATGCGCTCGACGCACCGTTGCTCGATGCGCTCGTCGCGCGTCTCGATGCGCTTGCCGAGCTGGGTCCGCCGCCCGTCGTGATCCTGTCGAACGACGGCAGCGGCGACGTGTGGAGCGCAGGGCACGACCTGCGCGAACTGGCCGACGACCGCGATCCGCTCGCGTACGGCAAGCCGCTCGAACGGGCACTGCGGCGCGTGCGGACCTATCCGGGCGCGGTGATCGCGGCGGTGGTCGGGTCGGCGTGGGGCGGGGCGGTCGATCTCGTGATGAGCTGCGACCTCGTCGTCGCGGCGCGCGACGCGCGTTTCGCGATGACGCCGGCGAACATCGGACTGCCGTATTCGACGAGCGGCCTGCTGCGCTTCTACGACAACCTGCCGATCCACGTGCTGAAGGAAATGTTCTTCTGCGCGCAGCCGCTCGATGCGGAGCGTGCCGCGCATCACGGGCTCGTGAACCGACTGGCGGACGCGGGCGGTGTGGACGACGCGGCGCTCGACGTCGCGCGCACGATTGCCACGAAGGCGCCGCTCGCGGTGCACGCCGTGAAGGAGCAGTTGCGCGTGCTGCAGGACGCGCGGCCGTTGCCGGCCGACGCGTTCGAGCGGATTGCGGAGCTGCGCCGGCACGCTTGCGAAGGCGCGGATTTCGACGAAGGGCTGCGTGCGTTTGCGGAGCGGCGCGCGCCGGTGTTTCGCGGCGTCTAGGTGTGGAGTTGTCAGGGCGGTGCCGCGGCGCGACGGCGGCGTGAGTTACACGACGCCGATCGCATGCACGCCGACGAGCAGCAGCGCGCCCACCGCAATCAGCAGCAGTGCGTGAATGCGCGAGACCATCACGCACAGCGTCGACGCGACCGCGATCGCGCGTGCGGGCCAGCCGCCGTCGAGCGCCTGCAGCAGCACCCACACCGACGCGAGGATCATGCCGGCCGCGACCGGGCGCAGGCCGGCCTCGAGCGCGATCTGCCAGCGCGCGCCGTGGTGCCGCCGCCACAGGTGCGCGACGCCGTAGATCAGGAACGCGGTCGGGCCGAACAGCGCGAGCGTCGCGATCACCGCGCCCCAGAAGCCGGCCACCTGCCAGCCGATCAGCGTGGCAAGCAGCGAGCCGGGGCCCGGCGCCATCCGCGCGATCGCGAAGTCGTTCACGAACTGCGTGGCGGTCATCCAGTGATGCACGTCGACGACCTGCCGCTGGATGTCGGCGATGATCGCCTGCCCGCCGCCGATCGTCGCGATCGACAGCGGCGCGAACACGCCGAACAGCGCGGCGTAGCGTTGCGACGCGGTCATTGTCATGGCTGGTCGCTCCCGGCCGGTGCCGCGGCCGCGCGGCGGTATTCGAGCGCGACGCTCAGCGTGCCGCCGATCAGCACGGTCCATACGAGCGGCCAGTGCAGCACCGCGACCGACACGAAGGTGAGCGTCATCACGGTGAATGGCAGCGCGCGGCGCGGCAGCCGGCGCACGGCCGTGATCGCCATCGAGATCGACAGCCCGATCGCCGCGGCCGCCGCGCCGGCGAGCGCGACATGCATGAGCGGGAAGCGCGTGAGGGTCGAGAACGCGACGCCGAACAGCACGATCAGCACGGCCGGCGGCGCGATGATGCCGGTGAAGCCGGCCACCGCGCCGCGCCATCCGGCGAGCCGGTAGCCGATCCAGATCGCGAGATTCTTCACGTTGACGCCCGGCAACGCCTGCGACAGCGCGAGGCCGTTGAGGAACGCCTCTTCGTCGAGCCAGCGCCGCTCGTGCACGAAGTCGCGCATCATCCGCCCGCTGAGCCCGCCGCCGAAACTGGTCAGGCCGATCTGCGCGAACGCGACGAACAGCGCGAGGGTGCCGGGCGCCGGCGCATCGCCTGCGGGCGGCGCCGGCGAGGGCGTGGTGGAGGGCGAGGGCATCGGGCGGGCGGTGCATGGCGATTGGGCGGGCGCCCATGTTAGCAAGCGGTGCCTGTCAGCACGCTGACATCGGTTCGGCGTTGGCGCGATGAAAGCCCGCAGCCGATACGAGCGGCACGATCCGGCGCGCACCCGCACGGATGCGAACCGGCGCCGCTACGCGCGCACGACCGTCACGCCCGCCGCCTCGATCGGCTTCGTCAGCGCGGCTTCGGTTTCCTTCTCGACCACGATCGTCTGCGCCAGCGTGATGTCGCCGATCACGAACTGCGACGCCGCGCGCAGTTTCGACTGCGATGCGAGCACGACGGTCTCGGCCGCGCGTTCGGCCAGCGCGCGCTTGATTGCCGCTTCCTCGAAATCGCCGGTGCTCAGCCCCGCGACCGGATGCACGCCCGTGACGCCCATGAAGTAAAGATCCGCATGGATGCGCGCGATGCCCTCCATCGCCGCGGCGCCGACCGCGACGATCGAATGCTTGTAGAGCCGCCCGCCGATCAGGATCACGTCGATCGACGGATGCGCGGCCAGCGCGACCGCGACGCTCGGGCTGTGCGTGACGATCGTCGCGCGCAGGTCGGCCGGCAACTGGCCGACGAGCAGCGCCGACGTCGTGCCGCCGTCGACGATCGCCACTTGCCCGGGCGCGATCATCTGCGCGGCCCGCCGCGCGATGCGGCGCTTTTCCGCCGTTTCGAGCGCCTCGCGCTGCGCGAACGGCGCGACGGCCGGCGACGCCGGCAGCGCGCCGCCATGCACGCGCTGCAGCAGGCCTTCGGCCGCCAGCTCGCGCAGGTCGCGGCGGATCGTGTCTTCGGATACGCCGAATTGCACGCTCAGTTCGACCGCCAGCACCTGGCCGTCGCGTGCGAGCGCGTCGAGGATCGCTTTCTTGCGTTGCGTCGTCAGCATCGTGTTTGCACGAAATTTCTTGAAGTTGCACGAATATGCACGTTACCATGGGCACCGTCTTTTGTCGAATGGGAGGCTGCGATGGCTGCAACGCGGGACCGCGTCCGCATCGTCGATACGACGGTGCTGTCCGATGACTGGTATGTACTGAAAAAGGTGACGTTCGATTTCCTGCGCCGCGACGGAACGTGGCAGCGGCTGAGCCGCGAGACCTACGACCGCGGCAACGGCGCGACCATCCTGCTGCGCAATGCCGGCACGGGCGACGTGCTGCTGACGCGGCAGTTCCGGATGCCGGCATTCGTCAGCGGGCACGACGGGATGCTGCTCGAAGCGGCTGCCGGCCTGCTCGACGACGCGACGCCCGAAGCCCGCATCCGCGCGGAAGCCGAGGAGGAGACCGGCTATCGTGTGCGCGGTGTGCGCAAGGTGTTCGAGGCGTTCATGAGCCCGGGCTCCGTGACCGAGAAGCTGCACTTCTTCGTCGGCGAATACGATGCGTCGCTGCGCACCGGCGACGGCGGCGGCGTCGCGGAAGAGGGCGAGGATCTCGAGGTCGTCGAGATGCCGCTGCAGGCGGCGCTGGATGCGATCGAGCGCGGCGAGATCGTCGATGCGAAGACGATCATGCTGCTGCAGTACGTCGCGCTGCGGGAAACCGCCGGCGCGCGCGCGGCATGACGCCGCTGCTCGTGCTGGTCGCCGGCCCTTATCGCAGTGGCACGGACGGCGACCCCGCGCGCATCGCCGCGAACCTGCACCGGCTGGAAGCGGCGGCGCTCGCCGTGTATCGTCGCGGGCATGTGCCGATGATCGGCGAGTGGGTGTCGCTGCCGCTCGCGGTCGCGGCCGGGTCGCGACAGGTCGGCGACGAAATCAGCGAGGCGTTCCTGTATCCGGCCGCGCACCGGCTGCTGCGGTGTTGCGATGCGGTCTGGCGGATCGACGGCGCGTCGCGCGGCGCGGACGCGGATGTCAGCCTCGCGCGGCAGCTCGGCAAGCCGGTCTATTTCGCGGTCGACGAGATTCCGGTCGCGCAAGACGATTCGGATCGCTGAGCAGGCGGGGCGGTGCCGGGGCGCGACATCGCCGGTGCTTCCCTGCGTCGTCGGTAGCGGGACCAGCCCGGCGCCACGCGGAAAGCGCGACATTGCGATCGCGTCGTACCGTTGCTTTGCGCATGCGGCGCGTCATGCCCGAACCGGCGTATGATCGCGGCGCCACCCGCGCACCGTTCGACGTTACCGCCGCCCCATCATGCCGTTCCCCGATTCCGCCGACTCCACCGCTGCCGCCACGCAGCTTCCCGCTGATCTCGTCGCTGCCGCCGTTGACGCGCTCGCGCGCGCCGACGCGTTGCTCGTGACGGCCGGCGCAGGCATCGGCGTCGATTCCGGGCTACCCGATTTCCGCGGTACCGACGGCTTCTGGCGCGCGTATCCGGCGTTGCGCCACGAGCGTCTCGAATTCCACGAGATCGCGTCGCCGCACGCGTTCCGTGCGCGTGCGCAGCTCGCGTGGGGGTTCTACGGACACCGTCTCGCGCTCTACCGCGCGACGGTGCCGCACGCGGGTTTCGCGATCCTGCGCCGCTGGATCGATGCGATGCCGAACGGCGGCTTCGTGCTGACGAGCAACGTCGACGGCCAGTTCCAGAAAGCCGGCTTCGATCCGGCGCGGATCGTCGAGATCCACGGCTCGATTCATGCGATGCAGTGCCTGCGGCCGTGCTCCGACGACACGTGGGATGCGGCGCCGTTCGTGCCGGACGTCGACGAAGCCACCTGCCGGCTGGTCGGCGAAGCGCCGCGCTGCCCGCGCTGCGGCGGTCTCGCGCGGCCGAACATCCTGATGTTCGGCGACACCGGCTGGCTCGGGGCGCGCTACGACGCGCAGGAACGTGCGCTGGCAGACTGGATCGCGCAGGCCGGGCGCGTCGCCGTGGTCGAAATCGGCGCGGGCACCGCGATTCCGACCGTACGCCTGCTGAGCGAACGGCTCGGCGCCGACGTGATCCGCATCAACGCGCGCGAAGCTCATGCACGCCGTGCCGACGTGATCGGATTGAAGGGCGGTGCGCTGGCGACGTTGACTGCGCTCGACCGCGCATGGCGCGGCGGCTGAACGCCACGCAGCGGGCCGACCGGCGACGGCAGCGCGGTTACGGCCGGGCGACGAGCGCCTGCACGAGCGCAGGCGCTTGCGGCGAACCGAGACCCGTCACGTAGTCGTAGCCGCCTGCTGCATTGCAGACGCTGCCGCAACTGCCGTTGGACCCGGTCGTCACGTCGTGATAGTCGCTGCCGTACGCGGTTTTCCCGACCGTATAGAGTGAGTCGTAGGTGCCGCTCAAGCGGCTCTTGCCGGCTGCCGCGCGCAGCGAATTCGCGATCGCGACGAGCGCCGACCATTGCGGCGCGCCCGCGCTCGTGCCGCCGACCTGGAACCAGCCCGCCTGCCCCTGATAGGTGACCGAGTCGTACACCGCAAAGCCGCTGGTCGGATTCGCGTCGTAGCTGACGTCGGGCACGCCGCGCTTGCCGGCGACCGGAACCGGCCATGCGGTCTGGCCGGCCGGCTCGGCCTCGACGGTGCTCACGCCGCCGCCGCTGCCGCTCCACGCCGCCTCGCCGACGTAGTTGCCGTACGTATCGGTGGACAACGTCGTGCCGCCCACCGCCACCACGTACGGCGACGCGGCCGGGTATTCGGTCCCGGTGCCGCTGTCGCCGGACGACGCGACGAACGTGACGCCCGCGACGTCGAAGTGGCTGTCGAAGCCGGCTTCGCTGCCGAACTCGCTGCCGCCGAAACTCATCGACACGACCGACGCGCCGCGCTTGACCGCGACGTCGACCGCGGCCAGCAGGTCGCTGAAGCTGGCCGACGCGGCCTCGACGAGCATGATCTTCGCCTTCGGCGCGATCGCATGCACCCATTCGACGTCGAGCGACATCTCGAGCGCCCAGCCCGAATCGGTCTTGGGTCGTGTACCGCGTGCGTACACCTTGGTGAAGCAGCCGTTCGACGACGTGCAGGCCGGCAGCGAGAACGCGTTGCTGAACACGCCGAGATCGGCCTCGATCTTCGGGTCGTCGTACGCATCGACGATCGCGACGACCATCCCGTCGCCCTGGTTGGCGATCGTGTCGAACCCGTACGCGTGTCGGGTGAGCGCGGGCGTGAGGCCGGATACCGTGGCCGTGCTCGCGCGCGGCTTCGTGTGGAACGGCGGGCGCGCGTATCCTTTCGGCGCGCGGTTGCCTTCGACGTAGGACGGTGGTCCGTTGCCATCGGCGAGCGCGACGCTCGATGCGAGCAGCGACGCGCACAGCGCCGGAATCAACATGGATGACAGGCGGATATTGTTCATTTTTCGAGTCTCCATGTCGATGGAGTGGGTTGGCGAAACTAGTTTACAAAATCGGCGAAGTCAATTGCATGGAATATCGGCCGGATACGGGAATGTCTGATAAGGGAAACTACGCGGAAGCCCCGTGGAATGTGGCGTTTTCAGGGGTGACGTGCGACGGGTGAAGCCGCTTTATCGTTTTTTTTAAAAGGCTGATAAGTAATCGATAATTCTTGAATTGATTCGTAATGACCTGCGTAATGCGTCGGAAAATATCGAGTGCGGCGGACTCGCTCGAATAATGAAATGCATCGCGCCCGTGCGGCCCGCTCCGGCGCACGACGGCCCGCTCCGCCGGCATTGCCGCCGCGGCGCGATTCCGCATACAGTTCAACGTAGGCCGCATCCGCCACGCGGCGTCGTCAGCGAGGAATGCCCTTGTTCTATTCGATCGTCGCGATCTTCGTCGGCGCCGGGCTCGGCGCGTTGCTGCGCTGGTTCCTGAGCCTCGCGCTCAACGAATTCTTTCCCGCCGTGCCGCTCGGCACGCTCGCCGCGAACCTGATCGGCGGCTACGTGATCGGCATTGCCGCCGTCGTGTTCACGGCTCGCGTCGGGCTGCCGCCCGAGTGGCGGCTGTTCGTGATCACGGGTTTCCTCGGCGGCCTCACGACGTTCTCGACCTATTCGGTCGAAGTAATGACGCACGCGCTCGAGGGCGAATTCGGATGGGCGTTTGCGGTGGCTGCCCTACACTTGACTGGATCGTTCGCGCTGACGGCGCTCGGCATGTGGACCGCGCGCGCGTGGCTCGCGGCGGCCTGAGCGGGCCGCCATCGGAGGGAGCGATGGACAGGATCTTCTTGCGCTTCTACCTGCACGAGCAGCACCGGCTGCACTGGAAGCCGCTGTGGGAATGGCTGCTGGAGGAGGCGAACCGGATGGGCGTCGCGGGCGGTTCGGCGTTTCGCGCGATGGCCGGCTTCGGCCAGCATCGCGTGCTGCACGAGGACCGCTTTTTCGAACTGCAGGGTTCGCTCGCGATCGAGGTCGAATTCATCGTCACCGAGGACGAGGCGCAGCGTTTGCTCGAACGGCTGTCGCACGAGAAAGTGCGCGTGTGCTACGCGATGATCCCGGCGCGCTTCGGCGTGATCGACACGCTCGGCGCACCGCCGGCGCAGGGGCCGGCGGCCCAGGTGTGAAGCTTCACACCTGGGGGCGTCAGATGCCGAACATCGTCAGCGACACGGCGGCGCGCGTGACGATCATCAGCAGCACCTGCACGATCACGAACAGCAGGATCGGCGACAGGTCGATGCCGCCGAGGTTCGGGATGATGCGGCGCAGCGGGTTCAGGAACGGCGCGGTGAGCTGGAACAGGATCGGCATCGCCGGCGAGCGCGGGTTGAGCCACGACAGCAGCGCCATCAGGATCGTCATCCAGATCACGAGGTTAAGCGCCCACTTCACGACGGTGAGCAGTGCGACCACGACGAGCGTCGGGATCACCGCGGCCGGATCGAAGCCGGCCATCACGACCATCAGCACGACATAGACGAGCGCGGTCAGCAGCGCGGCGACGACGCTGGCCCAGTCGATGCCGCGCACGCCCGCGATCACGCGGCGCAGCGGCAGCACGAGCCAGTTGGTCGCCTGCAGCACGGCCTGCGTGACGGGGTTGTACGGCGGCACGCGGACGGCCTGCATCCAGACGCGCAGGATCAGCGCGGCGCCGAACAGCGTGAAGACGGTATTGAGCAGAAAACGGGCGATCTCGCCGAACATCGTTGGCATCCTTTTTTTACAGTCGAGTAGCGTGCGGCCGCCAACGCCGGATGGCGGCGCATCGGCCGACACCTTATCACGCCTCGTCGCGCGACGGGGAGGGGTGCGCGGCCGTGCGCGCGAGCGACGTTTCGACGGCTTCGGCGAGCGCCGGCAGCGACGCCGGCGGCACGGCACGCTTCGCCGCGAGCGCGACCGCGCGGCGCGTCATCAGCGCGTACAGCGTCGCGTGATCGCCGCCGCGCGCTTCGAGCAGCGCGAGCTGGCGTTCGACGATGCCCGTATCGCCGCGCGACACGGGGCCGGCGAGCGCGTTCGCGAGCCCCTTGTCGCGCGCGGTCTCGATCGTGCCGGCGAGCATCGGCAGCAGCGCGCGCAGCGCGGCGTCCTCGTCGAAACCGAGGCCGCGCCACAGCTCGACCGCTTCCGACAGCCCGCACAGCGCGAAGCTCGCCGCGTAGTGCGCGGCCGCGTGATAGAGCATCCGGCCGCCGGCCGGAATCGACAGCGGGTGACAGCCGAGTGCGGCAGCAAGTCGCATCAGCGTCGCGTGCAGCGCACCGTCGGCTTCGATCGTGACCGAGCAGCCGTCGATGCGCGCGAGGTCGGCGTCGGTGCCGCCGAACAGGTAGAGCGGATGGAAGCCGCCGGTGGCCGCGCCTTGCCGTTTTGCCGGATCGAGCAGCGCGACCGCCGACGCGCCGCTGCAGTGGACGACCGCCTGACCGGCGGCGCGCGATACGTCGAAGCGGAGCGCCGCGGCGGTCGACGCGAGATGGTCGTCGGGGACCGTCAGGAAGATCAGGTCGGCGGCGTCGGCGACCTGCTGCGGTGTGTCGACGGCCCGGCAGCCGTCGATGCGCGCGGCGAGCGCCGTGGCCGATTCGGGCGTGCGGCTCGCGATCGCGACGACCGGAAAACCGGCCTGTGCGAAGCGCTGCGCGACACAGCGCGCGAGGCGGCCGGCGCCGATGAAGCCGAGACGGGGGGTGTCGGGGAGAGGCATGGCAGCGGACGTAAGCGAAGACGAAGCAGCCGCCAGTATCGCAGGAATGACGGTGTGGTCGAGGAAGGTCGATTGCCGCGCGGCCCCCTGTATTCATTACCGGTAGGCGGTGCGATCCACACGCGTATTTGCGTCCTGCATTACGGTCGAGTCGCGATCGTCGAATCCGACCCCGAAACGCATGGCGCGGGCGTTCGTCTTGAATTGTCGGCGTCTTGTCTCAAATTTGTAATCGTTGATTACGTACGCGTGCCCGCCGCATGCGCCGTATCCGGTAAGACTGACCGGCCGTCGCGTTGCGACCCGACTCGTCGGACGGAATCGCGCGATCCGCAAGGGTCGCCGCAGGCTGCGCAAGCCACGCTGCACGGCGGCTCCAGCCGCGTGCAATTGCAATTTGCAACAAATGCACGATACGTGAGGGGCGGGTTTTCGCTACATTGCTTCCATGCGACGTGCATGCCCGCCGTTGCCGACAGGAGCGCATAAAATACCGCTCCAGCAGGAGAATCGAAGTGAAAAAGCTCATTCCGTTCATCGCCGCCGCCGCGCTGGGCCTGGGTGCCGCAAGCGCCGCGCAGGCTCACGTGTCGATCGGGGTCGGCATCGGTATCCCGGTCGCACCCGCGTACCCCGTCTACGCACCGCCGCCGCCCGTGTACTACGCGCCGCCGCCTCCGCCCGTCTACTACGCACCGGCACCGGCCTACTATGCGCCGCCGCCGGCCGTGGTCGTCGGCGGCTACGGCGGTTACGGTGGTTACTACGGTCGTCCGTACTGGCGTCATGGTTACGGCGGCTGGGGCCATCACGGCTACTGGCGTCGCTGACGCGTCCCGCGCGGCCTGACCGCGCGTGGCAAAACGGCGCAACGTCCCGCGAGGGGCGCTGCGCCGTTTTTCGTTGGGGCCGCCGCTCGACGCGCGGCCCGTGCAGGTCGGCTTCGCTTACACCGCGTGCACGATCAGGTCGCGGTAGCCGCCGACGATCACGCTGTACGAGAAATACGCGAACAGCAGCGCCGACGCGATGTGGCACGCACGCATCAGCCCGGCGCCCGCGCGCTTGCGGCCCTGGCTCGCGAGCGTGCACATGAAGAGCGTCCACGCGAGGCCGCCGAGGAAGAAGCCCGACAGGAACACCGACGCGGTGGCCGGCGTGGTCGCGCCGGCTTTCGCGATCAGCGCGCCGCCGACCGCCGCGAACCACAGGATCGCGCTCGGCGACGACATCGCGAGCAGCATCCCGCGCAGGAAACTGCGCCGTGCGCTCGCGCGCGGCGGCGGTGCATCGTCCGCGTCGTCGTCGTCCGCGTTGGCCGGCGTCAGCGCTTCGCGCGCCATCTTCCACGTGAGGAACAGCAGCACGGCGCCGCCGCCGATCCACACGATCCAGCGCACGGGTTCGAACTGCAGCAGCACGGCCATCCCCGCGAGCGCAAGCGCTGCGTAGAGGAGGTCGCCGACGCACGAGCCGACGCCGAGCCAGAAGCCCGGCCGGAAGCCGTGCGATAGCGTCAGCGACAGCATCGCGACGTTCACGAGGCCGATGTCGAGACACAGCGACAGCGACAGAAAGAAACCGTCGGACAGCATCGAGGCGGGCGGAAAGCTCATCTTCGTGGTTCTGGTGGTGGGTGCGATGCAAGGGCCGGCGGGTGCCGGCCGTACGGCTTCAGAGTCCGATCTCCTGCCAGAGCCGGTCGACGCGCGCCTTCACGGCTGCATCCATCTCGATCGGGCGGCCCCATTCGCGGTTCGTCTCGCCTGGCCACTTGTTGGTCGCGTCGAGCCCCATCTTCGAGCCGAGACCGGCGACCGGCGACGCGAAGTCGAGATAGTCGATCGGCGTGCTGTCGACCATCACCGTGTCGCGTACCGGGTCGACACGCGTCGTGATCGCCCAGATCACTTCCTTCCAGTCGCGGATGTTCACGTCCTCGTCGACGACCACGATGAACTTCGTATACATGAACTGCCGCAGGAAGCTCCACACGCCGAACATCACGCGCTTCGCGTGGCCCGCGTAGCTCTTCTTCATCTGGACGATGGCCATCCGGTAGCTGCAGCCTTCGGGCGGCAGGTAGAAGTCGGTGATCTCCGTGAACTGCTTCTGCAGCAGCGGCACGAACACCTCGTTGAGCGCGACGCCGAGCACCGCAGGCTCGTCGGGCGGTTTGCCCGTGTAGGTCGAGTGGTAGATCGCGTCGCGGCGCATCGTGATGCGCTCGACGGTGAACACGGGGAACCACTCCTGCTCGTTGTAATAGCCGGTGTGGTCGCCGTACGGCCCTTCGAGCGCGTGCTCGTACGCGGCGGACGCGTTGCCGGCCGGACGCGGCGGCGCGCCGGCCGGAGCGGGGGCAGGGGTGCCGTCCTGCGGATGGATGAAGCCTTCGAGCACGATCTCCGCGCGCGCGGGCACCTGCAGCGTGTCGACGCCGGGCGTCAGGCACTTCGCGAGCTCCGTGCGGCTGCCGCGCAGCAGGCCGGCGAACTGGTATTCGGACAGCGAATCGGGCACGGGCGTCACCGCGCCGAGCGTCGTGGCCGGATCGGCGCCGAGCACGACCGCGACCGGATACGGCTTGCCGGGGTTCTGCAGCGCGAATTCGCGGAAGTCGAGCGCGCCGCCGCGATGCGCGAGCCAGCGCATGATCAGCTTGTTGCGGCCGATCAGTTGCTGGCGGTAGATGCCGAGGTTCTGGCGCGACTTGTTCGGCCCGCGCGTGACCGTCAGGCCCCACGTGACGAGCGGCCCCGCATCGCCGGGCCAGCAGGTCTGGATCGGCAGCTTGTGCAGGTCGACGTCGGCGCCTTCCCAGACGATCTCCTGGCACGGCGGCGACGACACCGACTTCGGCGCCATGTCCCACACGGCCTTCGCGAGCGACAGCAGCTTGCCGGCGTCCTTCAGGCTCTTCGGCGGGTCGGGTTCCTTCAGCGCGGACAGCAGGCGCCCGAGATCGCGCAGCGACCCGAGCGCGGCGTCGTCGCCCGCATCGACGCCCATCCCGAGCGCGACGCGGCGCGGCGTGCCGAACAGGTTGCCGAGCACCGGAAACGCATGGCCGGGCGGCGCGTTGAACAGCAGCGCAGGGCCGCCGGCACGCAGCACGCGGTCGCACAGCTCGGTCATTTCGAGCACGGGCGACACGGGTTGCGTGACGCGCCGCAGTTCGCCGAGCGCTTCGAGGCGCTGGATGAAATCGCGTAAGTCTTTGTATTTCATGAAGAAGGTCCGGGCCGCCCGCAAGGCGGGCGACGGTGGGCGGGCGCAGCGGCCGGCTGCGGCCCCGAATCGACCGACGATTTTACCCGGCCCGCCGCATGGACGCCCGGCCGAGAAAAAAGTCGACCGCGCGCAAACCCCCTACGGCACGGGGCCTCCGATCTGAAGACCGGTTTTAAATTACTTTTTGTTATGACTTTGAGTTTTTGTAGTGTTGACGATCTATAAAACCCTGCTAGAATCCGCTCACATTGGCTGCAGGGTAAAAGGCTTCGAGCCGCCAATCACCGATCTTTGACGCAGCGCGTCACCGTCCGCCGAATCCTGCACGGCGTATTCGACGGCTTTAGTCGTAGTCCCAGCCAGCGCTACCAGACGCTGGTTTTTTGCGTGGGTGCCACCGCGTATGCCCGTCTCGCCCACTGTGCGAAGGCGCCGGCCTTCGTACACCGTGGCCCCGAACGGTACTTATACCGTTTCCCCGATGCTTGCACGTCCCAACCAAGGCGTGTGGCGTCGTGATTCCGCGGCACGTATTCTGTCTCGCCATCGAGCTGAGCGAGCCGCACGAGTCATGTTCATGGGAGATGATCTGAATGAACGCTTGGTTATCGTGGCGTCCCACTGAGCAGCATGCGCAAATCGTGCGCAACATGCTGCGTCGCGGGACGCGTGTCAGTCACCATCTATTCAGCGTTGTCGGCTGTCTCGCTGTCGCGGTTGCACTTGCACTGTGGCTGCTGCCAACCGTACGCGGCACGCTCGCCGCGAAGCTGATGCCGGTCGTATCCGCGGCCGTGCAGGCCGGTCCGGCCCGTTTGCTGACCGGCCATCCGCTGCCGAACTTCGCGCCTGCCGGCGTGCAGCCGCAGCAGGAAGAAAGCCCCGAAACGGACGCGCTTGCGGTCGGCCTCGACGTCGCACCGGAAGCCGCCGCGCAGGGCGACGCGTCCGATCCGACCCGCAACGGCCCGTCGCCCGTCGCGCTTGCCAAACTGATCCCGACCCAGCGGGTGGCGGCCGATGCGCGCGACGATCGTGCACTCGCGTCGAACCGCGAACAGGCGCTCGTCGCGACCTATCTGTCGCGCCGTTACCGCATCGCGCAGGAGCCGCTCGGCCAACTCGTGAAGGCCGCGTTCCAGACCGGCCGTGACGTCGGCCTCGATCCGCTGCTGCTGCTGTCCGTGATGGCGATCGAGTCGGGCTTCAACCCGTACGCCGAAAGCGGCGTCGGCGCGAAGGGCCTGATGCAGGTCATGTCGAAGGTCCATTCCGACAAGTTCGAGTATTTCGGCGGCACCGATACCGCACTGCAGCCGCTTGCGAACCTCCAGGTCGGCGCGCTCGTACTGAAGGACTGCATCGCCCGCGGCGGCTCGCTCGCGAACGGCCTGCGCCTGTACAACGGCTCGACGAACCCCGACGACACCGCATACGGTGCGAAGGTGATGGCCGAGCGCGGCCGCCTGCGCGATGTGTCGCACGGCCGCCGCGTGTCGGTCAATGCGCCGCAGGCGCCGGCGCAACCGGCGAAGCCGATCGTCACGGCCGCCGCCGTGACGGCAGCGGCAGGCGGCGCGAAGCGCGTGCATGCAACGCTCGACACCGCGACGTCGGCGAAGACGGCCGCGCCGAAGGAAACCTCGCCGCAGGACGACGCGAGCGTCGATACCGCGAAGCAGTCGCACGGCGACCATTCGGAGCTCGGCGCGTAACGTACGGCAGTAACGTACCGTACGGTTCCGGCCGGCAGGAAATGCAAAAGGCACCCGATCGGGTGCCTTTTCTTTTTGGCGATGTGCGGAGCGGCCGGGGTGCCGGCCGCCGTGTCAGTGCTGCCCGAACAGCTTCGCGAGCCGTTCGACCGCTTCTTCGAGCCGCGAGTAGGCCGTCGCATAGGACAGACGGATATAGTCGCGCGGCGCATGGACGCCGAAGTCCATGCCGGGCACCAGCACGACGCCCGCGTCGTGCAGCATCGCCTGCGTGAGCGCGGCGCTGTCGCCGGCCGCCGGGTGGGCGACGCCGCCGCAATGCGCATAGACATAGAATGCGCCGTCCGGCATCACCGGAACCGTGAAGCCGAGCCGTTCGAGCGCCGGGGCGATGAAATCGCGGCGGCGCTTGAATTCGAGCCGGCGCGCTTCGTAGATGTCGAGCGTGGCCGGCTCGAAGCACGCGAGCGCCGCGTGCTGCGCGAGTGCGGACGGGCAGATGAACAGGTTCTGCGAAAGCTTCTCGAACGTACCGACCAGCGCGGGTGGCACGACGAGCCAGCCGAGCCGCCAGCCGGTCATGCTGAAATACTTCGAGAAGCTGTTTACGGTGATGACATCGTCGCCGAACGACAGCGCCGACACGGGCGCCGCGTCGTAGCTGAGCCCCTGGTAGATCTCGTCGACGATCGTGAAGCCGCCGCGTGCGCGTACGGCTGCGACGATCCGCTTCAGTTCGTCCGGCTCGAGCGACGTGCCGGTCGGGTTCGACGGCGACGCGAGCAGCACGCCGCGCGTACGATCGCTCCAGCGCGTGCGGACGTCGTCCTCGGTGAGCTGGAAGCGCGCGTCCGGGCCGCTCGGCACGAGCACCGCGCGACCTTCGGCCGCCGCGACGAAGTGCCGGTTGCACGGATACGACGGGTCGGGCATCAGCACCTCGTCGTCGCGGCCGACGAGCGCGAGGCACGCGAGCAGCAGCGCGGCCGATGCGCCGGCCGTCACGACGATCCGTTCGGGGCTGATCGTGAGGCCGTACGCGCGCGCGTAGTGCGCGGCGATCGCCTCGCGCAGCGGCGCAATGCCGAGCGCGCTCGTGTACTGCGTGACGCCGCGGCGCAGCGCGGCTGCGGCTGCTTCGACGACAGGCTCCGGCGCGGTGAAATCCGGTTCGCCGATGCCCATGTGGATAACATCGCGCCCGGAGGACTCGAGCCGCTGTGCCTCCTTCATCAGTTCCATCACGTAGAAGGGCTGGATCGCGTCGACGCGTGCGGCGAGCGTGACGAGCGAATCGGCGGTGGTATTCATCGGTCGGGCGGGGAAGGGAGAAAGAAAAACGGGCGCTTGCGCGCCCGTGGACAAACAAACGGTATCAGCCGTTGCGGCGCGCCTGCGTTTCAGCGGGGCGCAGCTTCGCGGCGAGCTTGTCGAGCACGCCGTTCACGTACTTGTAGCCGTCGGAGCCGCCGAACGTTTTCGCGAGTTCGACCGCTTCGTTGATGATCACGCGGTACGGCGTTTCGACGTGGTGCGTGAGCTCGAACGTCGCGATCAGCAGCACGGCGCGTTCGACCGGCGACAACTGGTCGATCGGACGGTCCAGCGACGGCGTCAGCGCTTCGACGAGCGTCACGTGCTCGCGGATCACGCCGTGCAGGATGGCTTCGAGCAGCTCCTTGTCAGCCTTGTCGTAACCGAGCGCGCCGCGCAGTTGCGCGTCGATCTCGCCGGAGGGCGCGTTCGACAGCAGCCACTGGTACAGGCCCTGCGTCGCCAGCTCGCGCGATTGTCGGCGGGCGCTCTTCTTCATGCGCGCTCCTCTTCGTCGTCTTCGTCTTCTTCTTCGTCCTCGTCGTCGTCGCCGAGCTGGTCGAGCGCCATCGTCAGGTTGGCCATCTCGACGGCGACGCGCGCGGCGTCACGACCCTTTTCGGTCATGCGCGCGACGGCCTGCTCGTCGTTTTCGGTCGTCAGGACCGCATTCGCGATCGGCAGGTTGAAGTCGAGGCCGATGCGGGTGATGCCCGCGCCGCTCTCGTTCGACACGAGTTCGAAGTGGTAGGTCTCGCCGCGGATCACCGCGCCGAGCGCGATCAGTGCGTCGAACTGGCCGCTTTCCGCGAGCTTCTGCAGCGCGAGCGGGATTTCCAGTGCGCCGGGCACCGACACGAGCAGCACGTCTTCACCGGTGACGCCGAGGCGCTCCAGTTCTTCGACGCAGGCGTCGGCGAGACCGTTGCACACGGGTTCGTTGAAGCGCGATTGCACGATGCCGATACGCAGGCCGTCGCCTTCGAGATTCGGTTGGTATTGTCCGATTTCCATGATCTGTCCGTGGTGTGGATGAGCGGTTATAGGGCGAAAGCGTCGTGGCGGGTTACGCGTGGGACGCCGGGCAGGACTTGGCTTCGCCGCCGGGCATCGGAATGAAGCCCGTGACTTCGAGGCCGTAGCCGGACATGCTGCCCAGCTTGCGCGGATTCGACAGCACCTGCATCTTGCCGACGCCGACATCGCGCAGGATCTGCGCGCCGATGCCGAACGTCTTGAAATCGACCGGCCGGCGCTTGAGCGCAGCGGCCTTTTCTTCCTCGTCGAACGCCTTGAAGACGTCGATCAGGTGTTCCTTCGTGTCGCCGCAGTTGAGCAGCACGATCACGCCGAGGTCGCGTTCCGCGATGTCGCGCATCGCGGCG
>JAJJMA010189698.1:0-11779 GCA_023529015.1 Papaver nudicaule | reverse complement strand
AACCAAGTAAAATCTCTTGTCAAGTATCTCTAACCTTTAACTCCTTATTATCTTCCATGTTGATTATTAGATGTATGCTTAGGTATGATTCTGTGTATGATGATGTATGATATTTGGGTGTACCGTCTAAGATCTAACCCTTGGGATTTTAGACTGTTACATTTTGGCGCTAGATTAGGGATTGAACTTGTTTTTTCCATGTTTTTCATCATGATTTGTTGTGCTTAGCATATGTATTGCTCTATTATTATGCTTTTTCGTTAAAGCTTTAATTTTTCTTGCTATTAAGGTGCTATTTTTAGTAAAGTAAATCGTTGTTCGAAGGGTTTCTCAACCCAGAACTCAATTTTTCTCATATAGGACGTTAAGTTCATCACATATTTCGCTTTTGTCACATGAATACAACAGAAAGCGATCTTCTTGGATAAGATTAGTGTTATTTTTAGTATGTTTTATTCTATGGCGTAGGATTGATCATAGATCTTGAGGAAAATATGTTATTTTGGGTATGTTTGGAGAAAATATAGATATATATTGTCGGTGATTAGTAGAGTGGGTATCTAATGCACTGTTTACCGGTGAATTAGCGAAGTAGTTTGCTGTTGAAGATAAAATGTTTTCAAAACAACTTCTTAACATTATCGTCGTACCTCCCTTTTGATCGAAAAATCATAGTCATTCATGAAGATCTTTGCAGTTTGTGTGAAAACCCCATTTAGTCCTCCCTGCTATGATTAGGTCATCATATGTGTAACATTTGATTAAGGCTGCCATTTTTGTCATTTCTTCAACAACATTCTGAAAAGCTATTCAACTAACTCGTTTGGCATTTACCCACAGTACTAACATAGCAATACTGTCAGGAAGTGTGTTTGTCTTCTTTTTATAGATCTTCGGCGAATGGGTCCTAGAGGAAGAAGTGGCAAAGCCCCAGCGGGTAGGCATCCACGGTACCCTATCCTTCATACACCAGTGACGTTTCCCAGTAGCCACAACACCAGAAGCAGGGGAGTGGAACCAGCTGGTCTGCCGGATCCCTTTTGGCAAGTTCATCTCGGCGGTCACCTGTTCAGTGAACACCACGCCAAGAGGAGGTTTTCATGGAAGATATCACTCACTTGGAGAATGCAGGAGTAACACCTGAGCCTAATGCATTACTGCGGAGGGTTAGCAGCGAAATAGAAGCGAATACTTTCGGCGAGCCCATGAATGGTGGCAGAGTCACTCAGAGAGCCGTCGGCGAGTCGTCTAATGTTCTGGGAGCAGTTTAGAACACTAGTGCAAGGGGTACAGTAGCAGTCAATGCAATCCCAAGAGCTATCGGCGATACACTTCATGTTGCAGAAGAAGCACCAGCGGTCGTTGCTGAACCTATCACGGCAGTAGATATTCCACATGCCGCTAGTGGAAATGACATGACGGTAGTACCAGGCACCACCATAACTCGCCCGGTAGTTGTTGCAGATAACACAGGGTCCACCAATACTACAGAAACTTTGCTAAAGCAGATCCTTGAAGCGAATAATCGACAAGCAGCTCAGATGCAGATGCAGATGCAACTGCAGATGGAAACAGTACTTCAGAGCCACAGAAAATTGATGGCGGAAAATAGGAAGGTAGTACAGAGAAGGATTCATGCATCCCATTCACATACAACTCGTCGTTCAGAAAAAAAGCGGAACTAGCACAATGGAAGTCTCAGATTCATCGGCGAAATACGATGAGAGGGGTAGAAGAAAGGAAATGTTTAGAAGAGATAGCGAAGAATATAGCGATTCAGGAAGGCGGAATAATATAGATATGGACATGAATAAAGAGCTTTGCCAGTTAAAAACCAAGGTGGCAGCCTTAAGTGGAACTTCAAAGGAGTCGAAATATAAGGTGGCGCTCTCAGAGGCGAAGAAAACACCTTTCCAAGATTGTATTACATACGGGTATGTGTCCACAAGGTTTTCCATGCCAAAATTTACATCCACCTTTGATGGAACTGGGGATCCCGCACAACACTTGAGAAGTTATAAGCGAGACTTGGCGGCATGGGTAGGATCAGATCCCATAATGTGTATGGCATTTCCCGCCACACTCAAAGATGAAGCTTTGGCTTGGTTTGATGGGTTGGAGGAAGGAAAGATTGAATCTTTTAGTAAATTAGAAAGCAAGTTCTTGCGCACATATATTCAGAATAACAGAAGTCGGTCTGGCGTGGAAAGACTGTTCAACATCAAGAGAAGGCCCTCGGAGACTTATAAAAGTTTAATTCAAAGATGGAGAAAGTTGTGCAGCGAAGTGGGAACAGCGGTATCTGACAAGGATAAAATAAGAGCATTTATTAGCGCTTTGGAGACATCAGACCCAATGTATCAAAAACTATTCTAGGAAGCGCCAAAAGATATGAAAACTTTGAGGGCTATGCAGGATGAATGGGTAAATTATGAGGAAATCCAAGCAGAGGAGCTTCGCTTAAAAAGAGAGAGAGTGAAGCAAATTCACTTGATCAATAATTATTCTCTGGAGGAGCAGGAAGAAATAAGAAAAGAGTGGAAGAAAGCGGAGCAGCAGAGGTTGGCGCAAATTCCCACTTCGGCGATGGTAGTTCCTGAAGTAGTAAAGCAACAACAACAAGTTACCGCCGAACAACATTGGAATTCACAGAAGCGAGACAACTATGATGGAAGAGATAGGCAAGACAATCGAGGAGGAAACAATGGCAGAGGTGGACGTGACAATCGGCGAAATGGGAATGGCGATAGAAGATACAATGGGGATAACCGAAAATTTGGTAGAGGCAGCCAGCCGCCTTTTCAAGATGCTACTTTACCCAAGTTGCGTGTTTCTTATACTGATGCATGGGGACAAATCGAGAGCTCAAATTGTAGAGACGACATCCGATATCCTTATAATAGAGGGAATCCCAGAGTCCCGCCAACTAACACCAACTCCTTTTTTCAGTTTCATCAGTTCCAAGGCCACACAACTGAAAACTGTACTGGTGTGTAGCAAGAGGTGCACAGGTTTAATCGCATAGGGAAGTTTCAGGAGCTCCTTGAGTTGCCGCCACCACCTCATATCATGGTTCAACCAATTCAAGTTGTTCCAGCTCAAGTCCCAAGCGTGTATGAGGTAAAAGTGGAGCGTGACTTGTTGGAGTTGGATTGTTTTTCCATTGTGCATTCAAAGATTACCAGGGATGAGTTTCACGACAATGTTTTATCCAGAGTGCATAAGCGAGATAGAATGGGAAATGAAATTTGTAGCGTCGCTGCTAAACAAGAACCCCTGCAGGATTGGATGAAGGCTTGTGTAGGTTTCTCCGCTGATGAGATACCGCTAGAAGGTAGAAATCATAATAATCCTCTGGTCCTCACCATTCAAATGGGGAGATTCAGATTGCCTAAAGTGCTTATTGATCCGGGCAGCTCAGTGGATATTCTTTTCAACTCTGCCTATGAGGCAATGAAAGCGAAAGACACCAAAATCCCCTCGCCGACAGTTTCTTCCTACAATATTTATGGATTTAATGGGATTGCTTCTAAACATAAAGGCGAAATTGAATTCAAGATTGTGATATGTGATGAATACTTCTTGAACACTACTCTTTGCATTGTGGATGTTGATTCGCCGTATGATGCAATCCTTGGAAGACCATGGCTGCATAGCCTAAATGGAGTACCTTCTACTTACCATCAACGTCTAAGGTTTCCAACACCTAAAGGAGTCGCCGAGTACGTAGGAGATTTGGCAGCGGCGAAAGCTTGCAATACAACAGATATACAGATGCGAGAAAATAGGAAAGCTAGAATTGCAGAGAAGAAGAAACACGGCAAAGAAGCCTTAAAGGAGCAAGAGATTCAAGACTTCTTCGCTGACCCCTCCAAGTATGCGCATTCAGTAAACTCAGTAGAAGATATGGCGAAGCCTGAAGGAAAGGCCTTATAGCAATTAAAGGAACCAACGCCGATGGGAGAACCCAAATTACATTTTACGGCTGTGGAACCAACTAAAGATATAAACATTGGCGAAGAAAACGATCCGAAAATGGTAAAGATAGGGACTTTGTTAAATGAAGACGAGTCGGCGAAGCTTCAAGCACTACTCAAAGAGTATGTGGACTTCTTCGCTTGGGGCATGAACGAAATGCCAGGCATTGACCCGGTGATAGCATGTCATAAACTAGATATTGATCCAAAGATTAGGCCTTTCAAGCAAAGGATAAGGAAATTAGCTCCCGCCTACAAGGAAGCAGTAGAAGCAGAGATTGATAAGATGAGGGCGTCTGGTATCATAAGGCCAGTGCAATATCCTCAATGGATATCCAATATGGTGGTGGTACCTAAGAAGAACAAGGGAGTACGGATCTGCATCGACTTCAGCGACCTCAACAGGGCATGTCCAAAGAATAGTTTCCCGCTGCCAAGTATCGATCAAACAGTAGACGCCACGTCAGGACATGAGTTGCTGTCATTTATGGATGGTTACTCAGGGTATAACCAAATACCATTGGCGGAGGAAGATAAAAAAACATACTGCCTTCTTCTCCACCAAAGGATTGTTTTGTTATACCCGAATGCCCTTTGGATTGAAGAATGCCGGCGCTACTTATCAAGAAATGGCACAGAAGATGTTTGAAAAATGGATAGGAAAAACAATGGAGGTTTACGTTGACGATATGCTTGTCAAGAGCAAGAAAAAACAAACTCATGTGCAGGACCTCAGAGAAATATTTGATTACATGCGTATTACCAAATTAAAAATAAATCCGGCGAAATGTGTTTTTGGCGTAACTTCAGGAAAATTCTTGGGGTATGTCGTCACCAAGAAGGGTGTAGAAGATGATCAGGCCAAGATTAAGGCAATCATAGATATGCCTTCACCAGTAACAGTGAAGGATGTCATGCGGCTCAATGGAACTTTGGCGTCGCTTAATAGATTTATCTCTAGATTCTCTGATAAGTGCAAGTTATTCTTCCAGACATTGAAGAAAGGAGAAAAGTTCAACTAGACTGAGGCACATGAAGTTGCCTTTCAAGGTATTAAAAAGTACCTTGCTACCCTTCCAGCGATTCAGTAGAATCAGCAGAAACAGATTGGAGAACGCCGATACGATATTACTTGGATCATCTTACGCTACCAGGAAAGCAGATTTTAGCTCACCAAGTCATTAGCAGATCGGCGAACTATGAGCTTCGAGATGGAATTCTGTACCGCCGGTCATTCTCTGGACCATTGCTGCGATGTGTATCAAGAGAAGAGGGCAAGAAATTACTAGAATCAATCCATGAAGGAGACTGTGGAAATCATAGCGGCCAGAGAGCTTTAGCTTTGGAAGTTAGAATGCAAGGGTACTATTGGCCCTGGATGAATAGCGATGCCAAAGAACATGCTCGCCGATGCAAGCAATGTCAGTTGTATTGAAGAAGAATTAAAGCACCGACGACATCATTAAACTCAGTGCTCAGTCCTTGGCCCTTCGCCAAGTGGGGCATTGACATAATTGGACCACTGACACCAGGCTCAGGACAACGGAAATACATCATTGTGGCGACGGATTATTTTACTAAATGGTGTGAGGCCAAAGCTATCAAAAAGAAGACAGGACATGAAGTATTCACGTTCATTTGGGAGAATATATTTTGCAGATTCGGCGTACCGGCGGAGATATGTACTGATAATGGAATGGAACTTGTTGGCGACAACATTAGAAAGTTACTTGCTACTTACATCGTCAAACTAGGAAAATCAACTCCATTATACCCTCAGAGTAATGGACAAGCGGAAGCCACCAACAAGACTATTGGAATGGGGCTGAAGAAAAGGGTGGAGAAGCATAAAAAAACATGGTGTGAACATTTACATAATATTTTGTGGTCCTACAGGACTACTGTCAGAGTAGCAACTGGAGCATCTCCTTTCCTACTTACTTATGGTGCTGAAGCAGTACTCCCATCTGAAGTAATCCTACCAACTACAAAGCATGAGGCATGGGAGAAGAATCTAAATACCGACTTGATTCTAGCAAAACTGGATGATTTAGAAGAACAACGGTTAATTGCGTTAACCGATATGGAAAATTACCATCGCCGATTGTCTAGAGAATACAACAAGCGAGTGATCCCAAGAGAATATCAACCTGGAGAGTTGGTACTTCGAGAAATTTCCCCATCTCAGCGAAAGGGATGCAGGAAGTTGGAACCAGTGTGGGAAGGCCCTTATGTAATCAACAGAGTAGCTGGGAGCAGAGCATATGTGCTGATTGATGAACATGGCGTGGAGCTAGAACATCCTTGGAACGCCAAATTCATCAAGAAGTATTATCCTTGTAAGCAACAATGTAAAAATCCGAAGTCTTGGGCGGGCATAATACCCAAGAAATCTTATTTGCTTATGTAAAACAACAGCGAATAAGATCCGGGGACGTAGGTTTGCTATTATGCGCCGAACCCCGTTAACAAGTCATGGTGTCATTTAAATTTTTCGCTGGGTACTCTAACCACAGCGACATCCAAAGCTTAATGGCTTCGTTAAAATAGTAAAGTCATAGTCCAAGAGTATAACACGCTGAGGCAAAAATGCCCACCATCAGGCTACAAAGCCATTTACTGAGGCAAAAGTGCCAAATATTTACAAGGCTATAAAGCCATAAATTGAGGCAACATGCCATATATACAAAAAACCCTGATCAGGTACCAATAAAAGCATAATGCCACTAATTTATAAAAGTAATCAGAGCTAAAGGCTCTCATCCCAGAAATATGAAAGCTTACTTGCTTCATTGGGTGAATAACCTCCTTGTATTGGTAAGACCGACCCAGGTTAGCTGTAAGGCCAGTCGTGTTACTTGTTGGTCTATAAGTGTTTGGCGAATAAGACCTTACGCGAGAGCCACCGTAGCATCACTCCGACGAGAGCCATTGTGTAGTCAGCCTACTGGGCAACCCAAACAACTTATAATAGATCGCCGACGGGCACAAGTAATGTTTACGGCTGGGGTGTTAACCTAGGCTCTGCATGAAATTGTTGGTTGTACAAGCACATGACTTCATTCAATGGCAGGTTAAGTCTTTGAAGACGAACGTGAAAATAGTACGCCGAATCAACAAAAGGAAAATCATACATCAATAAAAATGCTGAAAAACATAAAAGTTACATTCTCATTGCAATACTTAAAGTGATGGTGATACTGTTCACTACAAAGGTAAAATAGCAGAAATACATGAAAATGACGAAGATTGCAAAAGGCTAGTCTGTTTCATCTCTTTCTTCGTCATTTCCCTTTTCTTCTTCTTCAACTTTTTCTCCTTCGCCACCTTTCCCATCGTTTGTAGCTTCAGCGCTTTGGGCTTCATCCTTTGGTTCATATCCTTTTGTTTCTTCTTCTTCGTCGCCTGGTTGTTCTTCGCTTTATTCTTCTTCATTCACTTCTTCTTCATTTTCTTCTTCATTCGCTTCTTCATCTTCTTCATTCGCTTCTTCCCCAGCATTTTCGTCTTCTTCTTCGCCAGACTCAGAACCTTCGCCATCTTGATCACAATCCACAACCTCGTTCACAGTGGGAGGTTTTGGAGTAATGGCATACTTGGCGGGTATCTTGAGTTTAAGATTAGGATAGTCTGTATTAACAAATCTTGAACGACGATGAAATCCATCAAAAGCAGCTGTTGGCTATGCTTGGTTGCCTGATCCCTAAGATCTTTCTGAGCCTGGCTCAAGTCAGTTTTGAGCCCATCCTGGATTTTCCCAAGATACTTCACTTTGCTCTCAAGGCCCTCAATGTTTGCCTGGCACCTTTTGTGATCTTGGAGCTGGAGATTCAATTCAGCAATCTGTTTGGGCATTGGCGATGTTGTTCCAAAGCCTGGTTTAGTCTCTCCTCGCAGCCATTGTGATGAGCGAGCTTCCCAGCCAATTAATTCAGAAATTGTGTCGGTACAAAGTTGATGGTCCTCCACAATCTTCTTTCGCCTTTCTAGCTCGTCCTCCAGCTGTTTGACTCGCTCTGAGAAGAGTAGAATAAGAAGTCAGAATTGAGACAAAGGTAAAGACATAGCGAAAGGCACCCTAGAAATCTACCTTTTAGTTCGCTCACGTGCCTACAAGCACCATTTTGGGCTTCTCTAAGGAGATTTAGATGTGACTCAAACTTAGTATTGGTGGATGATCCGGAACGCTTGCCACTTGCTGAAGTTGAGACATCAGTTGGTCATTGAGTTATATAGCCCTATCGCCGTGGATTTTGGCAAAGTCTTTCCACCTCTGAATTTCTTGCTGGGCGGAATCTCTCTCAGAAATTGCAAGGTTTAAGCGAGAGGCAAGTTGTCAGCCCTTGCTTTTTCCCCTTGGAATAAAGAACTCGCCCTCATATGATCCACCATGGCAGGCTCTTTTCGCTTGTTATTTAGTTCTGCTAGACGGCGAGCGTTATCACATTCACTCTCAATCCATTTCACATTGGCTTGGGAAGCTTTGAGAAGATTATCAAGGTTAACTTTCAGTTCGCTAACATAATCTAACTCTCGGCGATACCACTTAATAGTCTTAGCCTTGCCAAACAGCAAATCGCACTGCCTAGCGTTAGCATTCGCCAAGTTATCAATCTCGGTTTCAACTCGCTTCAGTCGGGTGTCAGAATGCTGTCGGCAACCTTGGAAGGGGCAAGATCTATGGGTTTCGGCGAAAGGCTAGAAGCATAAAGAAAATTCACAATTTACAACTAAGGACAAGAAAGGATTACCTTGGAGTTCATCACGCTCATCGGAACCTTTGATGCTAGCATTAAGCCATTTTGCTGCATCTGCTTCCTTCTCCTTCACTTGGCGCTCAAGATCTTTATTTTCGCGAGTCAAAAAGCTTTTTCTATCGCCTTGTGCCTCAAATGTGTCAATGAGACTTAGACAATGTTTAAACCCCTGAGGCAGGAAGAAAAGAAGTCAGTCAAACAAATCATAAGTGCAAAAGAAGAGAAAAGTACCAAGATGAATGATCACCATAGCAGCCATAGTAAAATGTTCCTGAGGAGTCAGATCATGAGCGACAGAGGACAGATCCTGGGTGTGAGCGAAACCAGTCGTGGAGTATTTCACCATCGCCTCATAATAAAGGGAGTTCAGATTACCCTTCTCCTCCAGCGAAAGTAATCTGGAGAACGAATCAGCGAGTTTGTTAACCACATCGCCAGTAACACCCCTTCTTGGGAATCTGGGAGGTCTATCGCCGGGAGGCATCTTGTGCAAGTCTGTGAGAGCAGCGAAAGAAGAACCTGGAGCACCAATCTCACCAACGGGACTGGTAGGAGCGGCATTGGTAGTAAGGGATTGCTGGGGGTTAGCAACATTCTCGCTTAGATTGGTGACAGAGACCTCAAAGTTTTGCTCAAGCGGAGTCTCTGTAGGCTCTGGGTCGGTCATTACCATATCGCCATCCTTCTCCTCTGAGATGGTTTCCAAGTTATCAGATGCAGCCTTTCTTCCTTTAAGATGAATGGACAACTTCTTAGAAGAAGATTTTTCTGAAGTTGGAGTTGTACGCCTTGGACGAGTGGAAGCTGGTTGAGGCAATAATGTAGCAGTTTGCAGAGGCAAAGTGTTGCCAGCATTTGCGGATGACTCGCCTTGAGGTCCCTCGGCGAGAGGATTGGCTTTGAGTTTTTTCAATGTTTAGCGAAGGTCTTCTTCAGGGGTTAAGGTGGGAGCATTCTGCGAATAAAATAACACAACTATCAGATCTAGAAACAAACAGAGACAAATATAGATATATATTTTAAAAATATATACAAATATATTTTTAAAATAAGCAAGACTTAATGTGTTTGTTACCAGATCTTTCGTTGTGATTTTCTAAGACAACCCAGAGACAATATAGATATATATATTCCAAGGAAGAAAAATTGCTCGCTACCTGATTTGCAGACTCCCCAACTTTGGTTTCTGATGATTTTCTCTTCTTGGTGGTGCTAGATTTCTTGACAGCGGAGGGCAATAGCATCCAATTGCCCTTTGGATCCATATGAATTTTTCCATCCGTATCACGATATAATCTCTCGTCATCCCAATTCACTTGGAGGAAATCATGATCTTTGAAGCGCTTGTGTTCTTCAGGAAAGTCTAACCGCTTGATCGTCTTATCCTTGTCACACCACCCTAGCAGCCAAGGACCCTCTAACAAGCAAGGTAGATTGGACCAGCCGCCTTTAGTAGACTTCCTCGCCGTAGTGACGCCAGAAGCTTCTTTGCTGTTCACAGCACCAAGCATGACCTTCTGTGGCTTTAACTTTTTCTTGGCAACAAAGCGATAAGCCCACGGTTCACCCCTTATCGCTGAAGGAAGAACATCATACTGTTTTAGGAAATTCTCAACAGTATATGATTCAGGAGGGAACCGCCCTTCCTCGAACAAGTCTGGATAGTTGGTCTGGTTACTACGGCGAAACTTCCACTCCACCAAAATGCGAATAACATTCGCCGTAAGTTGAAAGGGACTTCTCTTTATCGCCAAGAATAAATCACACATGAATGTGTCGGCGGGATCATACAATGGGAACAGATTCGCCTTCCCAGCTTTAAGTGTGCCGTAAGCAGTCACCGCCTTCTCGGCGTGTTGCCCAGTCATGCGAAGATCTTCTAGAGTAGTGGGAGTTGAAGCCTTTTTCACACTTTTAAGGTGATTCAACGTTAAGGGATGAATGAAAATCTTGTCGTAGGCACAATACTCAGACCATTGCTTCCAGGATGGTCATGGTGGAACCTTAGTAGCGATAGGAGATTTTGGAGAGTTAGTATCAGCAGAAGCTGAGCCAATCACTTGAACGACAGGTTTTGCAGGGCGAGAAGAAGTTTGAGCGGTAGAATCCATTAGCACGGAGTTGGTATCGAAAGTAGATGCAGGCGAGATAGCGGCTAACCGGAATAGCTGAAACTACCGGAAGAAGAAAGTTGCAGAAATAGAAAACACAGAAATGAAGGATTAAGGTAGGAATCCCACACAGAAACGATGATAGGGTGAAGATCAAGGTGAAAAGAGAGACAAAGAGCAAGTTTTAAAACCGGGATAGGTTTAAAGCAGAGGAGGTAGCAGTTGCAGTGGTTTAGGGTTTTAATGAAGAAGGAAGGCTTTGAAAACTCGAAGGAGAAATAGAAGGTAAAAGAAAGGAGGAAGAAAAGGGGTTGATATTTATAGGGCAGAAGAAGAGAGAGCAACCGGCGCGAATGGTTACTGGTCATAAAGTGAAAACCTTGCATGGGTGACGTGTGGCGTAACTGAAGTAAAAGCGGAGAACGTGGGCGTAACTGAAGCAAAAGTGGAAAACGTGGGTGTAACTGAAGCAGAAGTGGAGAACGTGGGCGCGGCATTTTCGGCGAATCAAGAAAATTTCATCCCCGACGATCAAAGATCTTGGAGATGAAAGAGGCAAAATGTAAGGTAGAAAATGCCTTTGCATAATAATAGCATCCTAAGGGCGAAGGTGTATCAGAGAGGCCACTAGTGAGAAGTATGTAATCATTGGTAGAAGCCTTGGGCGAAGCATTCCACAAGATGACGTATCAGCGGGATACACATCATAAGCTAGCGAGCAAAGTAACATCAGCGAGAGTAAGGGCGTCACAGCGGAGGTATAATTGAGCATTTATTACTCGTCAGAACGGATAGATTGTCAGAGTTGACTTGTTGACTCAGTGGAAACCTCGTCAGCAATCCTTATCCTTAAGAAGACTTGCCTGCCAAGATCAGATAAGCGAAAAACTACCTCGGCGATGTAATGTGTCGGCGAGTAAGAACAAAATAGTGT
>JAJJMA010189683.1:0-12562 GCA_023529015.1 Papaver nudicaule | reverse complement strand
TTCCTAGGGTTCCCTTGGGTGAATGGGTTCCTTGGTTGGAATTTAAGCTGAACGATAGCAAGGTGTATAAAATTCTAGAAGACGTCGGGATTTTACATGTCGTGAGAGTATCGGGAAAGTTGAGGATGCATGTGGACGTTGATGGGATCGTTACTTTTGTCTCTTGTTAGTGCAACTCCACTAATACTTCTATTATGGGTTATGGAGAATTCACAATTTCCTTAGAGGCAGTATCAGCTCTGTATTATCTTCCAATATCGGGAAAGCGTCATGACAACTCTTCAGGGCGTCCTCGTGATGCCATGGTCGATGAATTGATCAAGAAAATTGAAAAACTTTATTCGTCGAATGTTTTTGCTGAGGGTAATTATATTAGGTGGATCCACTACTGGTACTCATCCAGAGGCAGAAGCGATGCTCCCAACAACACCATTTGTATAGAAGCATTTCTCACACTCTGGTTGTCGGGGATATATTTGAGGATGTCCTGTTGCGAAGTTGAAGCCTGTTGTCGTTGCGTATGCCGTACTGCTATCTCAGGGCGTGATCTTGCCAATTGGTAGCTTATTTCTCGGGTCCCAATATGCTCACCTGAGCGCCTTAGCCAAGAACATGTCTGGTTCTTCTTCGGGGGAAACTTCCTCGTACATCAACCTTCCTTTTCTTCAAGCCTTTTTGTGGGAACATTACGTTGGATATGCTCCACTGGATGACCTCCCTCCCGACACAGTGGAATATGCCAGGATCATACGGTGGAGCGAGAAAAAGCCTAGAGACTCGGTGAAGTTATTAGACCTTTTGGATGATGAGAGGAGCATCTGTTTCCATCCATGGTGTTATGCTCCTTATGATAGAGGCGTTCAACTTTATACTGCCAAAGAAACTTCATAAGTTATCTTGTGTTATGGGGGTCATGGCATGACTAACATTGAAGATGAAGGACAGACGGTGTTCTTGTGCAATAGTATCCCAGGCTTTATCTTCAGCCTCTATCAAGGAAAGTTGGTGAGGGAATAATATAATATCAGTAGAGCGGCCAGATTCATGGGGTTTGACCAAGATGTGCTTTAGGAGCGTTCCTGTCCTCCCTCTGTGAGTGATCTGTTAGATCTTTGGACTCTTCTCGGCATCCTGGGAAGACCGTTCCTTTCTTGACTTGTGACAGACTAATGAAGGTTACCCATGTTTTAATTTATTCTATTATGGGATTATACTTTATTATCCCTGCACAACTTCATAAAGAAGATGAACACAAGCGACAGGCCTACCTTCACTGTGAAGCCTCATGCAAGTTTTCGGCGATCTTTATATGCCTTCTTTTATATTACCTTTGCTAATCAATTTTTTTATAACACTTGGAGTCTTCTACAACCCTCCAGCCTAGGAAGAGAGCGAAAAGTAACAGGATGGAGTTGCCCAAGAATCGTGTTGTTGATCTTTCCCCTACGATAGTTCCATGTCCTTTTTCCGCCACGGGTAAGCCGTTTGTATTTTAACGAGATTCTTTTCTTCATATGTGTGCTCTCGTGGATGCTTAACATCTTCTGTATATCTTTGTAGGATCCTCCACTGGAACGTGGTGATGGCGTGAAGCCCCCAATTATTGATGCGGGTGGTGAGACTAGAGCAGACGAGTAAATTGGTGGAGGAGTTCATCCTTCTTCCATTTGTGAGGCAACGAGCTCTGGGCTCATTCAGGTAAATCTCACTTGCTTGACTTCTAGTGTGTACATATACTCATGCATAATGTAGGAGTAAGTCACATCATTTATGAGAATAACTAGTTTATTATTCCTATCTTGGGATTTCTGAATTCATATCTTCTAGGGAAAATCGTCATAAATAACTCATACGGGCTCCGTTTTTAATGATCAGCCCCTACTTTTGTAGATAAGACCCTGGTCTATCATCTAATAGAATAACTTCTTGGGTATGGACCGTTTACCTTGTCGTTTTTGCTGGTAAGTAAAGTTTCAGAAACATTTCGTCATAATTTCTGACAGCTTGCACCTTGCGTGTTTCCTGGTGTTTTCGTCATATCTCCAAACACACTTGTTGCATAACCATGAAATTTTGGCATATAGTAGTAAACATCCAGGAGAGTAGTGTGTCTAAAAATATCCTCAATATTCCTCATAGATTCTCCGCAGTATTCGACGTGGTTTTGCACGAAGTTCTTGACTGTGCGTCTTTGTATGTGCTGCAGTGTTTGCATCATTTCTCCTGATCCATATGTTGGACTATGCCCTGGAAGACGTAGAGGGGAAGATTTTATCCGAAAATCTCCCTAAAATTCTTTGTAGATCGTTAAAAATCAGTTGTTCCTTTGTAACAAAAATTCTGGCGCAGGAAGTTCTGGTCCTTTATCCTCTTCAATGTTCATGCCATATCTCTCAAATTCCATGCTGGATTGCTTTGAAATTTCAGTATGTCTTGGTAGATACATAGGGAAGATAGTGTCCAAAAATCTCCCCAAAATTCCTTATAGATATTTTAAACCAACCGTTTCTCCATGGTGACAATTCTGGCGCAGGAAGTTCTGACAATCTGTGTTCTTGTGCATGCTCCAATGCTCGCGCCATATTTCTTGAACAATGTAGAGTTCTTGTTTGAAATTTTATCACATGGCAGTAGACACTATAATGAAGATTGTATCTAAATTTTACTTCCAAATTCTTCACGAGTTTTCCGCAGCGACCGTTTTGGCTTTGTATATACGTTATGACCACTTACTCTAGCATGTACTATAATGTTTACGCCATATCTCTTAGACCACGAACTGGATTGTCACGAAATTTTGGCATACAGTAGTAGACATCCGTAAGAGGATAGTTTCCAAAAATATCTCCAAATCTCCATATATAATTTCTGCAGCATTTTTTCTTTCTCGAGTATGACGTTCAGATTTTCAGCGGCCTTTGCTTTAGAAATTGTATTTATATTGCTAGTGTTTTCACATAAGTGATTAACTAGCAACTTTTGGTTTCTTATTCACAGAAAATGGAACACATGGATCACGCTGGTACGCCTGTTTGTGGAGGATACTGGGAATGAAGGTGGCTTGAACGTCGAGATCGTAGATGCATTTTCCACCGAAAGTGTCTTTGTTGTTGAAGATGTTGACAAAATTGTTCGTGAGGTGGTGGAGGCAGCCAATTCTTTGGTTGAGAAGGCCGTAGCTGGTGATGGGAGCTTAGAACCTTTATACTCCAACGCTGGAGTCATTTTCCCTCCACCCTCTAATCGAGTTAGAGGTGGCTATGCTCTTGTGGGCAACTTTCCGGTGTTAAATCTGCATGAGGAGCTATACGACTGCATCTGGAAGAAGTTTGGCCACATCGCGAATGCTAAAGAGAACTAAATAATCTCTGAATCAATTGTTGGCGCTTTACTAACAAGGATAACATAGATGAAGATTCAATATGTCGATTCTGTCGGTCCATCCATCGTCCAAGACTGGGAAAATGCCATAGTTGTAGCTGAATCCAAGGACCTCAATGTGGCTTGGCTATGTGATAGGTTTGAGAGAGCCAAGGCTCTGGGATCCTAGGATGTTCTTCGTGAGAAGGAGATAAGGATAACTGAGGAGAGGAGAGACAAGTTGTGTTTTGGCTGGTTTTCTTGAGTAGTTTGTTTGTTCTTCTCTATATACTTGATGGATTGTGGTTTTTTTTTTTTTTTGATTGGGTAAGACAATATCTTTTTGTTGGTTGTGAGACTCTCTCTTTTTGAAATAAAAAGACTGTTCTTAATTGAATTTCTAAAACGGAAATCCTAATTACTGCACACCAGGATGTATTGCTTTGGAGGAATCTAATTACAGCAAAACATGAAATCTAATACTAGGTTCTCTAAGGCTCTGCTTCGGGGAAAGGTTTTACACTGAACTGTGTGTACTTTTGCAGGGGGTATTTCGCCTGGTGCATTATTTGGCAAGATTACCTCTGCCTCTTTGCGAAACCTCTGTATAAAGGAGAATGCACTTTCTTCAGGTTCTTGCTTCAGGGTAGACAACCTGACCAATTCTTCGAAGTGTGGGAAGTCTTTCAAGACTTCAGGTGGTATAACATACGGTACTGGATCACCTCCACCTGTCGGGGTAGTGCTGCATATTTTGCCACGAAGAATCCCAACAGCCTTAAGAGCTTTGATTAATAGCAGTACCCACGTCGATTGGATGTTTCTCAGTCTTATCTCCCTTTTAGGGTTTCTCTGTTGCAAGTCCCCAGTGACTTGGGGAATATAGATTATCATACATAGACGAAACAGGCAAATTACCTTTCTCATGGTCGAGAGGGCCACTCATCTTATCAGATTCAGTGATGATGGTGTCATTGCCTTGATAGCGTCTCCTTCTTGCGTATATTCCCCTGTCAATGCTTGGGGCATTGATAATAGGTTGTGAAGTACTTCTTGGTTGTTGTGGAACCAAGGGCGTCCCAATATCATCTTGTTCTTTATGTCTTCCTTGACGATATGGAGTTCCGCAATTTTCTGTACAACGACTACTTCTACTGTAAAGTAATATGTCCATAAGTGCGTACATCAATTCCATTCAAGTCCTTAATGACTGCAGGAGCGTGGATGGCTTCACGACAGGAGATTTTAGCCGCCCCGAGGGGTTTGACCGAGATGACATTCACTGGGTATCCGGGATCGATTAATGTTTTAGGAAACTCAGCATGGTAGACGCGGACGGTTGTGTGAAGTCCCCAGCCTTGTCCTTATTTCGGTTTCCCCTCTTCTCTTGCTGGTCTTCGCCCTTCCTGCTTAGATGGTGGTTGTTTGCCAGTTTCTTTGAAAGGTAGGCGTTGACCTGATACTATCACATTCAGGACTGTGAACGTATCTTTACGTTGAGGCTTCGAGAGGCAGAGAGTCCCACATAATTGGTACATTATTCCTTCGACCCTTTTGTTCACCGGTTCTTCAGGATTGGTGAATGCTCAAACTGGTAAGGGGTCTTGATATACACCCTCGTTCCCCAAGTGTAACTCCCCAGATTCTACCTTAGCTTGAAAAATCTGCTTGAGACTAAAACAATCTCTGGTAGCGTGAGTAGTAACTTTGTGGTAGCGACAATATTTTGGACTTGCTACATCATCAGCGGTGGGAAGCTGTCGCACTGGAGGTAGTTCGATTACTCCATCCTGGATCCAGGTATCTAACAGTTCCAATACCTCTTCCATAGGATATGGGTAGTCCGATACTTCCGGTCTAGCTTTTTGCCGTCACACTTCTTGTTGTTGTGGCCCGCCTTGATTCACATTCTTGTTTGGAGTTCCTGGAGCTGGGTTTGCACATTTTGGTTGTGTTACCTCTGCAGCGGGGTTCTCCCTCTTTCCCCCTAGGTAAGTTGTTGTTGTACTGCTTGTTGATTAACCTTCTGTCACCACGGGTATTACGAGCCTCTTCACTTCTTAGGGGTTTCGCTCTCTCTAGCAGCGCAGGTGCAGTCGTGGCATATCTCTTTGCAGCTTCATGGAGTTCAGAGAATGTTTGGAAGTGAAGGTTTTCCAAGAGGGCTCGGTAGACAGGGATCGTGCCATTGATGCAGAGCTCCACCAATTGCAGTTTTGTGACGTTTGGATCGTAACACTCGAGAGCTTGGATCATGAACCTTTTTACGTAATCGTTCGGGTGTTCACTGGGTCTCTGGAACATTCTTCCTAAATCTGATAGTGTTACCTATTCAGACACACAAAAGTACTTGCGATAGAACACATTCACCATTTCACCCCACGTACCAATGCTGCTTGGGGCAAGGTTGTTGTACCAAGCGTAGGCTCGACCGGTAAGAGACTTCGAGAATTCTCTGCGCCTTAAAACATGATTGTACTCGTGCTCTTCCAAGGATTCCAGGAATCGCGAAACATGTTCACGGGCGTTTCCAGTTAATCATTTAGTAAGAACGATGGAGAAACATATCCTCTGGGAATAGGGATTCTCTGTACTTCATATGGATACGGTGGTCGATGTTGGTGAACAGGTAGCGCCCGTTTCTCTCACTCAATTTTGTAGCTGCCTATCCAAGTCGTATGCGGTGACATATTTGGGTTGTTGTTCCTCCCTTTGTTGAGGTTCCGCTTGAGCATGGATTGTTTCGTCGTCGCGGATATGAATCACAGTGGAGTTGACGCCAGCAGCATCAGCAGTCTTGGGGGTCTCTTTGGCTGGTGAATTTGACGACAGCTTTGCAGCCAAGGTTTCAAGACAAGCCAGGATTCCTAGTTGAGCATCGAACATCTTGATCTGACCTTCTGTAAGATCGTCTTGGCGCTTGGCTAACTCATTCATGGTTAACATTTTTGGTACTTCTTTCCCTTTTCCAGTGGTAGCATTAATCCTGATTGTGCGAGAAGGGTTTTTGCCAGATGTATTGGATGGAGCTGTAGGAGTCACTGGGATGACGGGAGTTGTTGGAACAGTAGGTGTTGCAGG
Source organism: Papaver nudicaule (assembly GCA_023529015.1). Lineage (NCBI taxonomy): Eukaryota > Viridiplantae > Streptophyta > Magnoliopsida > Ranunculales > Papaveraceae > Papaver > Papaver nudicaule. Next base: position 6,121 of record JAJJMA010189683.1, on the reverse strand, counting down.
GGGAGCGTCGTGAGTGGTTTGAACGTTTGGTACGGTGCTAGATATGTGTGAGTTGATTGGCGCTGCACTAGAGGTTGCACCGCCATCAGTTTAAGAGTTAGGATTCTTAGTATCTGACCCTGGCCTGAGTTCAACCATTTTTGAGCAATCTTCTGGGACTGAGAGATTGATCTCCCACTGTGGTCGCCAAATATTTTTGCCTAGAAAACACTGTACTGCAAATGAGTACTTTTAGTGCTCGAGATCAAAATCGAACAAGACTAGCCTAAGCCAAGTCAATGGTCGTTCAAGCCTTGCTTCGGTCACAGAGAGGATAAGGGTTGATATATAAGGAGGGAAACAGTGAAAGAAATTTGAGATCAGGTTGAAATGTAGGTTACTGGGTGTAAGGGTTCAAGATCTCCGTCGTAGGTGTGACTGGAAATCTCCAAGGCTAGAAGTGTGTTGAATAATCAAGTTTGCTTGCTTTGAGGTTCTGGTGTTCTACCTTGGAAGATAGAGGAGGCCTCTATTTATAGTGTTGAACTCACCTTGATATCTCGACAGAGGAAGTGGAAGTCGTGGAAGAGTGGAGAAGTGGAGAACATGAGTTCGTTCTGTAACCGCTCGAGTCGTGTAGAACATGTACACTTTGCACCATCTTTCGTAACTGCCCACCATCTCCATCAATTTCTTTCTAACTGTCGTAGACCGCTAGACCAATACCCCTAAAGTTATCCCCCCGCGTGATGTTTTGATATCTCGTGTAGAAATGCAGATATTGCATTATTTTGTTAAGTCAGGCCACAATAGTATTGTGTGGCCATGTGAGCCTGAAAGTTGTATGGCCTTATTCTTATGGCGTCACAAGTAGCCACTTTGGCCCCATATGCCTGGCCATATTCATGGCTTGGACGTGACCTCTTCTGTCCATGGCATTTCGTGTGGCCAAGTATGGCCACATCTTTGATTGTGCCTTACTCATGGTGTTATGGCTCATGGTCGTGTGGTGGCCATAGTTTTGTGGCGCTATGGCCCTTAGCATAGTATGGCCATCTGGCCTTGGTAGTGGCCACGACCTTTAGTTATTCTTGTGGCGCTATGTCCATGGCGCCATGGCTCTTGGGCCTTGGGTTGTGTATGTGGCCATGGCCTTCTGGTCATGGCCTTTAAGTGTGGCCATGACCATACTTGGGCCACGACTTAGTCAATTTTATTGTGGCGATGTGGCTCTTGGGCCTTTGGTTGTGTATGTGGCCATGGCTTTTAAGTGTGGTCGTGGCCATACTTGGGCCACGACTTAGTCAATTTTCTTGTGGCCCCATGATTGTGGCGTCGTGGCCATTTGGCTTTCTGGCCAGGGCAAATTTTGTGGCGCCATGATTGTGGCCCCTTGGCCATGGTCATGGCCTTCTGGCCAAGGCAAATTTTATGGCGCCATGATTGTGGCGTCGTGGCCATGGCCTTCTGGCCAAGGCATTTTTCTTGTGGTCGTGGCCACGTTTGGGCCACGGTCTTGATTATTCTTTGTAGCATATTTGGCCATGATTTCTTTTGCCATTGTACTCTAGGCCATACCATGCCATGTTTGGGCTATGGCATATTAGACATTATATGGTTAAGTTATGGCCAGCTTGGGTGCGTTTAAGCAATTGTATACTTTTCAGAGAGTTCTGGACAGACCTAGAACTTATGATGGATCTGAGGTTTTCATTAAGACTCGTGTGCTGAGTCGTCTTTTAAGAGGAAACCCGAGAGCGTGCGTCTCTATTAGCTCTCCACCATGGTACCAGTGTGCAATTTAGTTCTGATGCTGACGAATTCGAAGGGATGTCGGCACGAAGTAAATTGATGGTTTTATGTGTTGTTGGAACGATAAGTATCGCACTATGATACTCTCCGCCCGGGGAGTTATAAGTGAGAACTCACAGGAGCGCATTTAGTTTGTAGAACAGGTTGTATTCTGAAACCATAAAAGTCTGTCTGAGCAGCCGATCGCCTCTTGGCAAGACATAACAGAACCCTCTTCGATTTTTCACCATCTACACTGCCCTATCATTTTCTCGAGTCGAATTAATATGTATGCATCCAATTTAAACAATTTGCACGTTTTTGTGTTAGTAGGACTCAATAGTGTTACTTTAGTCGTTTTAGTGGCCACCAAAGATGTCTCGGCTTTCACAATTTCGTATCAACAAGTCCTGGGAAGGTTTTTCAATTCATGTGAAATAGTTTATTTCTATAGTATTCCCTAGATATGAAAACAATTGTGTACCAAACATGATTTAAAATACCAAATGTCTTCAAATTACATTAGTTACATGTTTGCCAATAAAATGTCCGAAAATTTCATTCACCAAGTCGTTCGCATCCCTCGATGAAAACATGATCACTCTAGTCTACAAAGCCTAACACACCAACAAATACTCTAAAATACGTGCTTTCAAATCACTTGAATTGAGATTGAACAAAACATTCTCGCAAACGCTAAATTATGTAAAAAAAGAACTCCAAAATCACATTCGAAACAAACCCAATTCTTCTGCGACATCAGTGTAACAAAAAAAAAATCCACTTCACATACACTAGCACCTATGATTTCCTCTCGGTTAGGTTACTCAATCTCAAAAAAATATAGCTGCTGACGAAGAAGATAATGAATTAAAAGATAAAAGTCGCATTGAAGTTTAATTCGAGTTATGCATAGAGTACAAGCAAAATAGTAAAATATTGTACCCCGTTTCTGCTTTGGTTAACTCAAGTAACCTCACTCAAGACTAAAAGAGAGTTATACACTCAATCTGATTCAACAACCAACTCAGACTATGAATCGTCTTTCTGTTTTACTTTATGGGAGAGTTGGTTGAATCCTTGACTAGATTGGAACATGGGCCAATTACAAAACAGTCATACTTTTGAAACATGTTTTACAAAACAATCATACATTTAAAACATGTTTACAAAATGGTCATATTCCATCCGAGTTAACCAAAAAGCAAAACACGGTGTTAAATGTTTACCGTAATACCCTTTCCTTCCTCCTATATACACCACCACCACCTGAACCCCACCGCTACAACCTGAACCCCACCACCTGAACCCGAACCACCCCTACCTGAACTCCCACCACCACTTCCTGAACCTTAACCACCTCACCACCACCTGAAACCCCACCACCTGAACCTGAACCCGCAACATAAGACCCCACAAACCACCACCTGAAACTGAACCACCACCATCTGACCATAAATCCACCATTCACCACCACCCTCACCTAAGGGACAGTTAGGTAATAACACTGACTAAAGTAACTGTGAATAGTGAGATAACTCTAAAGTTAACGCCATTGTGACCATTTTGCAAACATGTTTTAAAAGTATGACTGTCTTGTAAAACATGTTTCAAAAGTAGGATTGTTTTGTAATATTCTCTTGAAACATAGGGATTTCAATACCTTTTAACCTTAAGAAAACCATAAAATATCTGAGAGAAAAGAAATTAAATTAGTATGGATTAATAACAAGTTTCTTATAAAAGGCTTTGCTTAATAATAGTAAAGATTTTTTTTTTTTATGATGATCACCTAGCCGGGCATCGGAGCCAAACCCCAATGTTGTACAAAAATTGAGTACCAAGGTATCAATACCGACGTAGGTTCTTTAGCATATTCTTTTCTTTATCTAAAAAAACCTACATTGGCTATGCAGTTATCCGAATAAAATTTAGCATATTCCATTTGGTAGCATGAAATGAAAGTAGTATGAATTTTCATGTGAGATGACTGTCCATGCGGCACAAATCGGCATCGGTGCTTGGTGATCCGTCAGTAACTTTGAGTGGAAATCATCATTAGGAAGTACAGTATTCCCACTGATACCGTACCAAATACATGTCATTTTGTCTTTGCATCCTCTTTTGTTGGTTTTATCTTAATAAAAATAGAAGAACCATCTTTCCAATCAAAACCTCCAGACCACAGCTTTTCAATCTTTTCCATTCTCTCTCTCTATACCTATAGCAACTTTTCTACACCTAAATCATCATTCCTTGTCTTGTCATTATCTTGTTATTCTACAACTCTTTGCATTTTCGACTCGCCGCGTCCACCAAACCTTTCTCACCTTTTCACTTTTCTCTTTCCATTTTTTGGTTTCTCTATTCTGCTAATCTTTGTTTGCGGTACCTGATTACTGTTTGAGATAAATATTCACAATAAGCCTTAGTCTTATACTCCCTCCGTCTCACATAAATTGAGCTAGTTCTATTTTGATTTTGTCCCACATAAATTGAGTTAGTTCTATTTTATACCATGAACTTTCAAAATTACCCTTCCTAAATTAAAAGAAGATTGGTCCCATGAGAGAGAGTGAAGGTAAGATAATAACAATAGTTGAGGGTAAACATGGAAAAAAAAATCTCTCTCTTCCTTGCCTTAATAATTGTGCAAATCCCAACTAGCTCAATTTATGTGGGACGGAGGGAGTATTAGATTCGACACTCAGATAGTAGTGTAGGGGAGTTTTATAGTTTGGAGAGATTAGATGATAAAGCTCTGAACCATTCAACGTCCAATAATTTTGGGCCGTTGGATGGATTAAATAGATCAGATAGAAAAGATATCTTATTAGATTTATTAAGATCTTGTGAAATATTCTTTTAGCGCTGAAGCATTCAGTGTTTTTCCTACTTTTTGAGCGCTAAATGGTTCAGCGCTTCAATCTTGCTACTACCTTCGCTACTAGCATTTGCTAAGAGAGAGAAGTAGTAGGGAGGGAATACACCCTGGAAGTAGAAGCCCAAACTAGCACCATAAGACTAAGCCTAAGAAAAAATGCCCCAACATCTTTACTTAGGCTTAGGGTTCTTATGGTTTGGTGAGATTGGAAGACTACACGCTGAACCATTCAGCACTGAATCATTCAGCGCCCAATAATTTTGGGCCGTTGTATTGTTTAAATAGATAAGATACAAAAGATATATTATTAGATTTATTAAGATTCTGTAGAATATTCTTTTAGCGCTGAACCATTCAGCGTTAAATGGTTCAGCGCTTCAATCTTGCTACTACTTGAGCTACTAGCATCTGCTAGGAGAGAGAAGTAGTAGAGGTGGAAAAGACCACGCTTTTGGTGGAAGTAGTAGCCAATCTTGACACCATAAGACTAAGCCTTGGCTCTGAAAAGAGGTACCGATTATCCCAATGATAAAAATGCGGGCATTACATACTCTGCTTACAGAAACGTATAGGAAACTAAAACATTAAAGGGGAGTTTATTTGAGGAGGTGGATCAGTGTATTTAATGGAAGGAAGGATAAAAATCCTTATTAGTACCGGCCCATGCAGCTTCTTAATTAGCCTTGCGTCATTGGAACAAATTTTTAAGTATTTCGGCAAACCACATTCCGTAGCTTCATCAACTACCGAGTAGTATTAATGGAGCAATCGAATATGGACTAACACTATTCGGTTACTGATGAAGCTACGAAAAAAAAGTCTGCCCCAATGAATTTCAGTCAGCACCAGGAATTAGAAAGGAACGTCGGACATGAACATGTGTTACAGGGAAATGGAAGGAAGGCATGCATGTCATAGATACTGTACGTGTGGTAATGTGCACTGCGCACAAAAAACTTGATTAATGTGCTACGATGATTTACATCAGCTAATTATGTCCTTCTTTTCTTCTTGAATCAGGAGTAGGGATAAGTGACGATGATAACAAAATTTTCAGTTCCATTAGGCTTTAATTAATTAAGGAGAAACCACTCCATTAAACTATAGAGAATATAGAGAATCACTAAAAATAAAAAGCTCATCGATTTACTTATCCCCGCGACTAAATGTTACAGATAGAAAACTGAAAGACAAAAAGAAGAAAAGAAAAACGAAACGAAAGTAACTTATCGATCATTCAAAATCTCTTAACAAAGAGTCACCATCCTACATCAATTAATCGATAAATTCTGACTGATCAGGGAGTTAAGAAGAACAATATGTCTTTCAAAGTCTTTGCAGATTTTGATGAGTCGATGAAGAGAGTGTAGGTTTAGCTAAGAAAGTAGGATTTTCATTCCCGGCCATGATAACCACAAACTCGGCCGGTTCCATCTCCCGTGCTGGAAAATCAAGCTTCCTTGGCTT
>JAJJMA010189680.1:0-25105 GCA_023529015.1 Papaver nudicaule | reverse complement strand
CGACTAAACTACTGTATGTATGGGTAGATCTGATGGATATGGCTCCTAGAGTACCTATGCAGATTTTCTACTCGTACAATATCAAAGCCTATATAAAGACCTTGATAACACCTTTTTAAATTCTTGTTATCTCGAGAGAGCTGAGATAGAATTTCAAGGAGCATAGAGTTGGGTGTGCTCTTCATAGAAGGAGTTAAAACCTTAACGATAGCTGAAACATCCTCTTCTACTTCTCTCTCAAAGTCTGAATCGGGATCATCATCATCCATATGCATGTTCTTTTGGAGAACGGATTCCCAATTTTCAGACTCTATATCATCAACATGAGTATCCTGTCTAGTAGATCCAATCAGGGCTTGTTCAGTCCTTGATTGCGAAGAAGAAGTATCGTTAAGATTTGGTTCAATACTGTTAACAAAAGTGCCTCCGGATAGTACGTTACAAGCGTTTACGCTTAGACCCATTACTCACAAGCCGCGATAAACACAAACAGTTACGTCTTTTATGTGTTCACCGGCTCTGGTACCAATTGAAAAAGGAGGGGTACCGAAATACAACCAACTTTTCGTTTGGGCTCGTGAGTCTTATGGTTTAAGTTTGGACGATCTCAAAAATCAATATCCAAACTCTAATAACTGGAGTTGTGATCTTGGGGATCAACTCAACAAAGTTGGGACTTTGGAGAAAACTCTACAGTTATTGAATAACGTACTACTTGGTGCTTTAATTATATAATCAGAGATGTAATGCGGAAAGTAAAAGCACACAAGACACCAGAGATTTTTTTAACGAGGAAACTGCCTTGCAGAAAAACCTCGGGACCTCGTCCAGATTGAACACCGCCCAGTACAAACTGACTACAAACGCTAGCCTACTATAAGACTTCGGTCTGGGATGTAGCAGAGACCAACTCAAGCCCTCCAAGCGAATTGGCTACTGTCGCACTCCTTACGTCTCTAGATCCCCCACAGATCGTCACGCACATGATTCCCCCAGCTAACGTCCTTTACATGCCTAGGAGTTGCTTTGACCGATGTCAAAGGCTTGTGTCAGCAATACTGGCTTTGCAACCTAATTGTTGACGCATGGTCTAACTGTCCTCTATCAGTTTACCACACACAAGTTGACTTCCTTCGGATGATTAAATCCAGGTCATACGGAAATATACTTCACAAATCAGGGCTGACAAGCAAACCGAGTAAGCTATGCCCAATTTGTCTCTACCTCAGTTATACACGAAGAATCACTTAAGAAACTTGTATAACTGGAGCTAACTAGGTCTTACAACACCGAGTGCAGCCGTGCGTTGCTACCTTTCAACCTTGTGTGTAACGTATCAGTTCTTGAATAGCCGTATAGCAGAAGAGACAGACTATGGAATAGACAAGAACGTGATCAGGTTACCAAGGTCACAGGTTAATCCGATTTCAACCAAATATGGTCTCAATCTCCTACCTGTGCTTCCCAACTCTCAAGAGAAGTCTTTTATAGTCGTAGGGAGTTCCCAGAGGAGCTGCAACCTATAGAGGATGACTATACCACAACAAGCATTCACCGAAGTGAAAAGAGTTTATGTTACCTTCCCTAAGGACCTTCACGTATGCTTGATGCTTGCGGTATTTTTCCGTAGACACCTCTATTTATAGCCCTCAATAATATAGGTTGCTTTGGAATAAAGCAATCAATTACTTGTCCCACAAGTTAAGGAAACCCTAAACTTGATAACTAAGTAATAGAGATTAATCTCAATTGGAATTCTTTTTATCATTTATCTGCCAAGTGTTTTGTTAGCTCAAAAACACTTCAAGATAGAATCCAACAGACCAAAGATAATCTTATCTTATTGACTCATAGAGGATCGTTAGATGGAACACAAAAGATATTATGTGATATAAAAGTCCATCTAAGAGATAAAGGAGTTTAGAGTTTGACCCAAGTGAAATTCTGAAAGAATATCCACTAAATCCGACACCAGCAAAGTAACCGACATTGGTTCGCGTCCTAGTTCGCGAAATTTTCAGTCACTTTGGAACTCAGAAGAAATCCGAGTTTCTGGTTTGCGAACCGGTTCGTGAACCGTGCGCCTGTCAGATTTCGTCAAATCTGGATTCCGCTGGAAGTTCTGGACTGACCCAGGACTTAGACGTGTGTACGTCCTCAACTGTAATCCATGGACTTTTTGCTCAAGAGTACTCCTTTAGATTCATCCATATCCAACTAACGATTTGCAAGCAAACCATGTAATGAACACATGGCACCGAATCTATCTCATTCATTCTTGTACTCACAGTATTTGTGGGAACAAACACTGGTCATGACACAAGGCCACGTTAGACAAGAATACGATCTCAATCGCTATTATTACTACTAAAGTAGTCGACTATATTTTGAAAGAATAGAGAAAGTAGAATAGAAGAATTTCCATAAAGTTATAACTCCTACTAACCTTTTGTCGATGGAGAATAATTGATGTCTTCTTTGTCTTCACAGTCTTCGTCTTCAAGGTCTCTACTACTTTGTCTATATCCCAATTCCGAAATCTAAACTCTAGTAGGCTAAATCAATAATTGAGTTTTGACACCTAAAACTGACAACTAGCTTGACATACCAACGATAGTGGGTTTGACCGGACAATGTCTTAACAGACCGTAACTGGCTAGGAAAGAAAAACATAACTACAATTTTACTTGTGAAATTGTACTTCACCCAAGAATTTATTCCAAATCCTTGCTTGTGAAGGTCGTCGCGTTGTTCCTTATGGAATGACACACAAATGGGGGAGAGTTCTTTTGAACTTGTCCTTCATGGTAATATCATTTTGGGGTGTGCGGCTGTGGAATTTGCGAGAGAATTGCATCTTTTATCCCTCGTTTTAGGTATGTTTACCTTTGTCTACATTGATTATTGTTGTTTTATGAGGATTCCTATATTTCTTGTTCCTTTGTCTATTTTATGACAAAAAAGGGGAGAAATCTTGTAGTAAGGGGGAGTAAAATCTTTCTATCTACTACGACAATTGTCTACGACATTGTCATAGGGGGAGTAAAATCGATGTGCTTGTCATGTCAAAGCAAAAGTTAGTGTATTGAGTAAGGGGGAGAACATATCATATTGTGTAGTATCTTTAAGCATCGATGCAATATGCTTACAAGTTTTATATACTACTCAATTGCATAACAAGCTCTTGTTGGACTATGTCCTTCTAGAACCAAGATGTATGGTGACTTTGAAGTTTGTTATCTCTACCTTGAATCTTCACTTGCAGGAACACTCTTATTTGAAGACGCTGAAGATTACAAGAAGATCAAGTACATTATGGTTAGGGCTAAAAGAATTTACTTTTTGAATCCATATGCAAGATTGGTTTTGGCACTAAAATTGACAAAGGGGGAGATTGTTAGAGCATTGCTCGGTTGAACCCACTGATATTGCTATCTCAAGTCAGTTGTCAAGTTTAGTTGACAAAAACAAAATATTTGATAAGTCTACTCTACAACCTCGGACTAGGATAGTTTTAGGTAATCGAGACGAAGACCGCTGAAGACGAAGACCGGAGCTTACTACTTGATAAATTATAACGTCCTTGCTAAAGGTTAGAAAGGTTTTTCCTTTCCATGTTTCGTATTTGCCATTTCTATCATATCAATAGTCTATGATGTTGTTTATAAGATCCGAAGGTATTCTAGGATTCTTCGCCTTTGCATTTGTCACATCCGTGATAATATGTATAGGTAGAGTATGTTGAATTGTCTCTTGAAATGACCTTAACGGTGAACGCGTACATGTGTTGCTTAAGGCATTCCTGAGAACGAGCGGGTCTGTATGAACGCATTCATCAACGCGTACATACGAGTTCACAGACTTCTCCTGAACTCCAATTGACAGCTCTATGAACGCGTACATATAAGTCATGAGAAAACTTCCAACTTTCATATCTTGAAGTTTTCGGTCTAGACATGATTAGTTCTCGGACTTGTCATTACTTGGCCCATGGAATTCAACTACTTAATTCAACCGATGTTCAAACATGATTTGGACCAGAAGTCGCAAGCGATGTTCAAACTTGATTTGGACCAGAAGTCGCAAACCTTCAATCAAGGTTGAGTCCTCTTTAACTATTGGCCTAGTCCAAAGTTAAAAGAAGATTGAGAACGGGTATTCAAGCTATGGACTTTCCTAGTTCCGGAACTTGCTTGAGCCCTATTCAAGGTTGCTTAACTTTTAAGCAAAGCCACCCTTGATGATCACTATAAATAGATAACCTTCTGCAAGATACAATCTCAATCCTCTACACATCTGTGTATCCTTGCATAAAGGTTGGTCGTCATCTCGAAGTCCTTTTGGACTACGAATATTGAAAGACTTCACTTGAGGATCGTGAAGCACAGATCGGAAGTAAAATTCCTGATCCTGTATCTTGGCTCGATTGAATATTTCAATCTTATCACGACCAAGATTTGATAGAAATTTTGTAAGGTAGAACTTGTATCATAAACCTTAGAAGTTCCGTAACGCAGTTTCACGAACTAGGTTTAATTCTAAGTTCGTCAAGCGTTAGGAGGTAAAGTTGTTTAGGATAGATTAATAAGCCCTATTCAACAAAACAGATTTCCATTAACCTTGACTTTAAGTCTAAAGGAAATCACAATCGTATTCTCGTTTAATTACTTGGATACTTTTAGGCGTTCTGTTAGAGGCAGGGTAGCGCTAGTCTTCACTAAGGGAAGTGGAGCAACTCCTAGGCCTATAAAGGACGTCAACTAGGGGAATCAAGTACGTAGGTTTCTGCGGGAGCCAAGTGAAAAAGCGGGGATACCGAGATACACCACCAACTTTTTGTTTTCGTGAACCTAGTTGATTATGGTTGTTTGAACGATCTCACAAATCAATATTCAAACAACAACCTGAGTATAGTTCAGAAAACCGAACCCTAACAAGAACGTAGTTCTTGTAGATCTCAATAGAGATGGATTCACTCAAAGGTTATGAATCAACAAACTTGCAATTACTTCTATTATATAGATCAGAGACAATATAATGCGGAAGGGAAAAGTAATGCAAGACACCAGAATTTTGTTAACGAGGAAACTGCAAACCTAGCAGAAAAACCACGGGACCTCGTCCAGATGTGAACACCCTTAGTATGAATGGTATATAGATGCTAGCCTACTCTCAGACTTCGGACTGGACTGTATAGAGACTGAATTCACCCTACAAGCAATTCAGCTACCAATGTGCTCCTACGTCTCTTGGCTCCCGTAGTAGCCTACGTACTTGATTCCCCTAGCTGACGTCCTTTACAGGCCTAGGAGTTGCTCCACTTCCCTTCGTGAAGACTAGCGCTACCCTGCCTCTAACATGACGCCTAAAAGTATCCAAGTAATTAAATAAAAATACGATTGTGATTTCCTTTAGACTTAGAGTCAAGGTTAATGGAAATCGATATGTTGAATATGGCTTATTGATCTAGCCTAAACAACTTTACCTCCGAACGCGAGACGAACTTAGTATGAAACCTAGTTCGTGATTTGCGTTTGGGAACTTCTAGGGTTTACGATACAAGATCTACCTTACGAAGTTTCTATCAAATCTTGGTCGTGATAAGATTGAAAGAATTCAATCGACCCAAGATACAGGATGGAATTTTACTTCCGACCTGTGCTTCACGATCCTCGAGTGAAGTCTTTCAATAGTCGTAGTCCTAAAAGGACTTCGAGATGACGACCAACCTTTATGCAAGGATACACAGATGTGTAGAGGATTGAGATTGTATCTTTCAGTAGGTCGTCTATTTATAGTGATCACCAAGGGAGGCTTTGCTTAAAGTTTAAGCAACCTTGAGTAGGGTTCAAGCAAGTTCCGGAACTAGGAAAGTCCATAGCTTGAATACTCATTCTCAATCTTCTAAGAACTTTGGACTAAGCCAAAAGTTAAAGAAGACTCAACCTTGTTTGAAGGTTCGTGACTTCTGGTCCAATGCTTGTTTGGACATCGCTTTGCGACTTCTGGTCCAAATACTTAGTTTGAACATCGCCTGGATTAAGTTGTTGAATTCCATGGGCCAAGTCACGACAAGTCCGAGAACTAATCATGTCTAGACCGAAAACTTCAAGATATGGAAGTTGGAAGTTTTCGCATGGCTTATATGAACGCGTTCACAGAGAAGTCCTTAGAGTTCAGTAGAATTCTTGAACGTGTATGTACGCGTTCATGAACGCATTCATACAGACTTAGCTCGTTCTCTGAAATCTCAAAGTCAACATATGTACGCGTTCATGAACGCGTTCACCGTTGGGGTTATTTCAAGAGACAACTCAACATACTCTACCTATACAAATTATCACAAGTGTGACAAATGCAAAGGCGAAAATCCTAGAATACCTTTAGATCATATAAATAACATCATCGACTATTGGTATGATAGAAATGGTAAAAACGATACGGAAAGGAAATACCTTTCTAATCTTCAGCGAGGACGTTATGATTTATCAAGTAGTTTGCTTCGGTCTTCGTCTTCATCAGTCTTCGTCCCGATTACCTAGAACTATCCTAGTCCGAGTTGTAGAGTAAACTTAACAAGGATTGTGTTTTTGTCTCATAAACTTGACAACTGACTTGAGATAGCAACATCAGTGGGTTCAACCGAGCTATGCTCTAACAATCTCCCCCTTTGTCAATTTTAGTGACAAAAACCAATCTTACATATGGATTCAAAAAGTAAAATCTTTTAGCCCTAACCATAATGTACTTGATCTTCTTGTAATCTTTAGCGTCTTCAGATAAGAGTGTTCCTGCAAGCGAAGATTCAAGGTAGAGATAACAAACTCAAAGTCACCACACATCTTGGTTTCTAGGAGGACATAGTCCAACAAGAGTTTTGTTATGCAATTGAGTAGTATGTAAAACTTGGTAAGCATATTGCATCGATGCTTCAAGATACTACACAATTTGATATGTTCTCCCCCTTACTCAATACACTAATTTTTGTTATGCTAACAAGCACATCGATTTTACTCCCCCTATGACACTGTCGTAGACAATTGTCGTAGTAGATAAAAAGATTTTACTCCCCCTTACTACAAGATTTCTCCCCCTTTTTGTCATAAAATAGACAAAGAAAAGAAATATAGGAATCCTCGTAAAATCGCAATAATCAATGTAGACAAAGGTAAACATACCTGAAATGAGAGATAAAAAGATGTAATTCTCTCGTAGATTCCACATCCGCACTCCCCAAAAAGATATTACCCTGAAGCACAAGTTCAAAACAACTCTCCCCCATTATGTGTCATTCCATAAAGAACAACGCGACTACCTTTCCAAGCAAGGTTTTAGGATAATTTCTTGGGTACAATTTTCACAAGTGAAATTGTAGATATGTTTTTCTTTCCTAGCCAGTTACGGTCAAATAGGAATTCAAGGTTTAATCTTCCTACTTTCTCAGAGAGTTTCGGTCAACCATCGCCTTTAGAGAAAACATTAGGTTACCCTTCCTAGTGGTTGTAAGACTAAGAATTAAAGGTACAACATTTAATCCAGCGGAGTTCAACATTGTAGTCTACGAGGTACCTTATTATCAAAAATCGTCTCCTCTTAGCCATAAGAGTCAGAAGCATGGATTTTGATAATCTATCATGAACTGCTTTACCCAAACGGGTGGTATGGCTAAAAAAGCAAGTTCACGGTTTTTTGCAATACATTCATAAAGATAATCAATTTAGATCAAGCATTGCAATCATCAAAAAGTTTGAGCAAGATTTTTGAGTTATGTTATTAGGGTAATAGTCACACACTAATTAAACATAACATAGAATCTTTCAGTGAATGATTAAGCATCAAATCCACACACATAGATTAAAGTTATTATAACCCGAAGTGTTTTTAGAAAGATTCATAAGTAAGAAGAAAGGATATAATACTGCTCATGTATTAGTCACTGAAGACGGATGACTCAGCTTTTGGCATGTCTGCTAATTCCTCAGCCAGAATAGGGAACCTAGAAGTGCACCAATCCAATTAGTCGGACTTGTGCTTCTAGCTAACTGATTCTGATTTGTGCAGCAGCCATTCCTTCTTCATTGTATCCAAAATTACCTGGATGAGGGGCAGGTTCAGGTGCAAAAGCAGCAGGTTCTGGTTGACGCATCTGTAGAGGAACTGGTGAAAGATCAGCTTGACACAAGTTTCTCTTCATCTTCTTTATGCTTCGTTGATTTAGCACCTTCAGAGGTTCTCCAGGAGACCCAAACATCTCAAAGCCTTGAGATTTCATCATCCTGCAAATTAGGCTAGGAAAACCAAAACTTTTGTAGTTCTGACTTAGTGGAATGGAAATCATTTGGTGAATGATGAGTCCACATAAGTCAATATTATTTCTTACAAGAAGAAAATAAACAAATTCTGCCATGTTGCGGCTCCATACATCTTTATTCATGTGACTTGGAATCAAATTGGCAGTCAAGTTTGCCAAACAATTTCAAGTGAAATGAGATAGTATCAAGTGAAAATTTTCCTTGGACCCAAGGGACTTGGCTAGCAAGGATTATTTCGGAGACTGTCATCCGGTCAGGTCGAGAAACGTTGGGCTGGGGAATAGCAAAAGTATGCCTCAACGGATATTGAATAAGCGAGCTAATCAATTCTCGATCAATGATCACAATCTGATTGTTAATTGCAGTCTTAAAATGACATTGATCACAACCATGCATATTAGCATAAAACAATCTGACAACGTCAGGGAAAACTTCTGTGTTTGCATTATGGACATTCCCCCAGTTTCTTTTGCCCATAGATTTCACGAACTCTGGTTCGGAAACAGTATTATCATAAATTTTCTCATATATTATACCTCGAGTACGCCATTCAACGAAATTCTTTCGACAAGTATTATCAACAAAATACATGCCTAAGTCTTCATGATATTGTGGGAAAGAGGCGTTCACTAGGGGTAGAGGAACAATAAAATTCTCATCATCACCATAATCATTTCTAGTTCTTATAATCCTAGAACTTTCCCCTATGCTTGTTCTAGAACTCCTTTTTCTTGGAAACATGTTCGTGAAAAGGGAAGAGAAGAACTTACTTGTTTATGCGTTCAGGAACTCGATGAGGAAGAGATGTGAAAGGTACCCGTCTCGCAAAATTTTGCAAGGAATCCAATGAAACAAACGAAGAAGAATTTTGTTTAGGATTGAAGGAGAACAGATCAATTCATGAATTGTCGGGGTTTAAGAATGGAGAACTTGAACAGTTTTCCCTTTTTGAGAAAATGAAGAAGAAAAACAAGATGTATTGTTTTTATCTCAAGTTTTTTGAACACCTGTTTCAAAACGGTCACACGTGTGAGTTCATGAAAACTCAAAAATCCCCCCTTTCCTCTAATTTCAACTAAGTTTTTAATATTAAGAATTATGAAAAAAATGCATATCATTCTTCTGCAAGATTTGTTGTTGTCCCCATGGATCATGTTCTCGACTCTTGCCTTAGGAGTCAGAGGCAGGGAAGACAAGCGACAATCTGCGTAGCGAATTTCTTAATACCCACATCGAGCCATTACATTTTGGACTCTTATTTTTGATGTGGTAATCCCGAGACAAGCAAGGGATTGAGAGAATATTGTGACAGATGTTTTGTCACTAACCATCAGGACAAAGGTCACATAACCTTTGAGCGTGGATATGTCTCCTTGGAGCAGATCTCAACAATCTGGAGAAAAAATATTGTATTCTCTTAGTAAATATGTAAGAGGACAAAAGGATTTTGTTTTCATAGACTCAGACCCCCAAGATAGAATTTCCCTCCAGTCCTTAAATTTTCCGAATCCTTTGTGATAGATAAAATCACTTTTGAGAGAAAATAGTAGAATTCCCTCTTTCCTCTCAATAAAACTCCTTTCGAAGAACCCATAGGCGATGTGTTGTTGTAGGGTCTTAGACAACTTTTTCCCATAATATAGTGTACATTGAGACTTTTAATAAGAGAAAACTTAGATATACTTGCAGTGTTTTCCACCTCAGATGTCGATTCTTGGAACATGCATGGTAAAATTTCAGTGATCAATAATTTATCAATGTCGATTTCCACTTTGTGATTCTCAGACATGATTATGTTAAGTTGTTCTGCTCTCGCTTCATCCTTTTTAAGAATATCTTCCACATTGAACTGCAGATTGAAGAGGTCATTGCTGATATCACTAAAGATATTTAAACAACTTGTATTTCTGTCAGAGCCAAGCAAATCTCTGATGGAGGAGATTAGATTTGATGCAAAAGTATCAAGATCAGATTCCTCATTATCTGGTGATATATGTTCAGAGGAACATATAGTCATAGGATCACGAATATGATCAAACACAGACAATTACGTCTTAAGGTGTTTGCCAGCTCCGATACCAACTGAAAACACGGGGATACCGAGATACACCACCAACTTTTTGTTTTCGTGAACCTAGTTGATTATGATTGTTTGAACGATCTCACAAATCAATATTCAAACAACAACCCGAGTATAGTTCAGAGAACCGAACCCTAACAAGAACGTAGTTCTTGTAGATCTCAATAGAGATGGATTCACTCAAACGTTATGAATCAACAAACTTGCAATTACTTCTATTATATAGATCAGAGACAATATAATGCGGAAGGAAAAAGTAATGCAAGACACCAGAATTTTGTTAACGAGGAAACTGCAAACCTAGCAGAAAAACCACGGGACCTCGTCCAGATGCGAACACCCTTAGTATGAACGGTATACAGACGCTAGCCTACTCTCAGACTTCGGACTGGACTGTATCGAGACTGAATTCACCTTACAAGCAATTCAACTACCAATGTGCTCCTACGTCTCTTGGCTCCCGCAGTAGCCTACGTACTTGATTCCCCTAGCTGGCGTCCTTTACAGGCCTAGGAGTTGCTCCACTTCCCTTCGTGAAGACTAGCGCTACCCTGCCTCTAACAGGACGCCTAAAAGTATCCAAGTAATTAAACAAGAATACGATTGTGATTTCCTTTAGACTTAGAGTCAAGGTTAATGGAAATTAATATGTTGAATAGGGCTTATTGATCTAGCCTAAACAACTTTACCTCCGAACGCGAGACGAACTTAGTATGAAACCTAGTTCGTGATTTGCGTTTGGGAACTTCTAGGGTTTACGATACAAGATCTACCTTACGAAGTTTCTATCAAATCTTGGTCGTGATAAAATTGAAAGAATTCAATCGACCCAAGATACATGATGGAATTTTACTTCTGACCTGTGCTTCACGATCCTCGAGTGAAGTCTTTCAATAGTCGTAGTCCTAAAAGGACTTCGAGATGACGACCAACCTTTATGCAAGGATACACATATGTGTAGAGGATTGAGATTGTATCTTGCAGAAGGCCGTCTATTTATAGTGATCACCAAGGGAGGCTTTGCTTAAAGTTTAAGCAACCTTGAGTAGGGCTCAAGCAAGTTCCGGAACTAGGAAAGTCCATAGCTTGAATACCCATTCTCAATCTTCTAAGAACTTTGTACTAAGCCAAAAGTTAAAGAAGACTCAACCTTGTTTGAAGGTTCGCGACTTCTGGTCCAATGCTTGTTTGCACATCGCTTTGCGACTTCTGGTCCAAATACTTAGTTTGAACATCGCTTGGATTAAGTTGTTGAATTACATGGGCCAAGTCACGACAAGTCCGAGAACTAATCATGTCTAGACCGAAAACTTCAAGATATGGAAGTTGGAAGTTTTCGCATGGCGTTCATGAACGCGTTCACAGAGCAGTCCTTAGAGTTCAGGAGAATTCAGGAGAATTCTTGAACTTGTATGTACGCGTTCATGAACGCGTTCATACAGACTTAGCTCGTTCTCTGAAATCCCAAAGTCAACATATGTACGCGTTCATGAACGCATTCACCGTTGGGGTTATTTCAAGAGACAACTCAACATACTCTACCTATACAAATTATCACAAGTGTGACAAATGCAAAGGCAAAAATCCTAGAATACCTTCGGATCATATAATTAACATCATAGACTATTGGTATAATAGAAATGGTAAAAACGATACGGAAAGGAAATACCTTTCTAACCTTCAGCGAGGACGTTATGATTTATCAAGTAGTAAGCTTCGGTCTTCGTCTTCATCTTCATCAGTCTTCGTCTCGATTACCTAGAACTATCCTAGTCCGAGTTGTAGAGTAAACTTATCAAGGATTGTGGTTTTGTCTCATAAACTTGACAACTGACTTGAGATAGCAACATCAGTGGGTTCAACTGAGCTATGCTCTAACACCAAGTGACGTAGGAACACATTGGTAGCTGAATTGCTTGTAGGGTAAATTCAGTCTCGATACATTCCAGTCCGAAGTCTGAGAGTAGGCTAGCATCTGTATTCGGTTAATACCGAGGGTGTTCACATCTGGACGAGGTCCCGTGGTTTTTCTGCTAGATTTGCAGTTTCCTCGTTAACAAAATTCTGGTGTCTTGCATTACTTTTCCCTTCCGCATTATATTGTCTCTGATCTATATAATAGAAGTAATTGCAAGTTTGTTGATTCATAACCTTTGAGTGGACCACGTTCTTGTTAGGGTTCGGTTCTCTGAAGTATACTCAGGTTGTTGTTTGAATATTGATTTTTGAGATCGTTCAAACAACCGTAATCAACTAGGTTCACAAAATCTAAAAGTTGGTAGTGTATCTCAGTATCCCCCTTTTTTTACAGACAGCATGGGGATGTCAATCCCTTGTAAGTACTTCACTTTCTTATGCTTATGCTTATGCTTATGCTTATGTTATTAAGTTTAAATTTATGGAATTTGACCTTCAGTTTAAACTTGCATGTACTACGCTGGTGAGAAAAACTGAACTGCAGTGGGGTTGACATGTACTTGTGCAGGTATAATTCATCTTTTACAACTGTGAATTTGATTTTTGTGAGCTTCAATTTAGGGTTTAATTGGTATATACATAGATTAGTCATGCTAACTTATTTCTTATGTATTTTGCAGGTAAGCTGGAAATAACGCAAGGGTAAAATCAGCCAACATCACATGCCAATGCCGGAATCATGTCGATCCAACCGCCTCCATGTTCACCACATCAATACTGATTGCATGTTATGGACGGGAGGATATTGGACCTGCATGGATCCTTCATACGTATGTGATTTGGCTGTGAAGATGGATTACTGTTATTCGCTAAGGTCACAACGGAGTCGAGCTGTTGGCGTCACAGGATTTCCGTTTCCAGGTACCAGGATTTGATCTATTATGCTCTGAGTGTCTAAAACCTAATTGATATGAGTAGTTCTGTAACTTAGAACGTAGGATTTCATGTAAATGTTCATAAGTATGTAACATAGTTTGAGAATTTCTCTAAGTATGAAGGAAATGAATGAATGGACAGTTGCAGGGTAACCAGAAATTGGTCGGTCAAGACCACTGTCGACCAGGGCAAGATTGATTTTGACTGAAATTAATGCTGGGGCAAGACCATATTTGACTGGGGCATGACCATATTTGACTGGGGTAAGACTGATTTTGACTAGGTCAAGGTCAAGTCTTGGTCAAGTTAACTTCTTTTTTTGTCAATTTGACATATATTAGGAACGTAGTCAAGCCGTTTCGAGAAAAAAAATTGAAACGGCTTGACTACGTTGCGAATCTCGTTGACCCACGTTGCAATCCAAAATTTGCAACGTGGAGTGGACCGTTTCAAATATTTGAAGCGGGACTGTTTGCAAGAGTCCTAGACCGTTTCAAACCCATTTTAAACGGTCTGACTACGTTGCAAAACGGTAAAAATGGTGTAGTGGCAATTCTCCAGATTCTACTTTGGCTTGGAAAATTCGTTTGAGACTAAAACAATCTCTGGTGGAGTGGGTAGTGACTCGGTGGTAGCGACAATACCTTGGGCTTGCTACCTCTTCAGTTGTTGGAGGTTTTCGTACTGGAGGTAGTTCAATTGCCCGTCTTGGATACAGGTATCTAACAGCTCTAGCACTTCCTCCATGGGGAACGGGTAGTCTGGTACTTCCAATCTGGTTTTCTGCCTCCGCATCTCTGGTTGTTGTGGCCCGCTTTGATTCACATCCTTATTAGGGGTTCCTGGGGCTAAGTTCGTATACTTTGGGTGTGTCACCTCTGTAGCAGATCTCTTCCTCTTCCCTCATTCGCTGATGGCGCTCATTGACGGCAGGTTGTTGTTATACTGCTTGATGATTAGCCTCCTGTCGCCACGAGTATTACGGGATTCTTCACTCCTCATGGGCTTAGCTCTTTCTAGCAACACAGGTGCAGTCGTGGCAGATCTATTTGCAGCTTCATGGAGTTCAGATAATGTTTGGAAACGAAGGTTTTCCAGGAGGGCTAGGTAGACTGGGATCATTCCATTGATGCAGAGCTCCACCAATTGTAGTTCTGTGACATTCAGATCATGACAGTCGAGAGCTTGGATTCTGAACCTCTTCACATAGTCGTTTGGGTGTTCGCTGGGTCTCTGGAACATTCTACCTAGGTCTGATAGCGTTACTTGTTCCGACACGAAGAAGTATTTGCAATAGAATGCGTTCACCATCTCGCTCCATGTACAGATGCTGCTTGGGGCGAGGTTGTTGTACCAAGTGTAGGCTCTCCCAGTGAGGGACTTTGAGAATTCCTTGAGCCTCAATACATGATTGTATTCATGTTCTCCTAATGACTCCAAAAATCGTGAGACGTGCTCACGGGCATTCCCGGTTCCATCATACAAGGAGACCGAAGGAGAAACAATCCTTTGGGGAGTGGGATCCTCTGCACTTCATATGGATATGGCGGCCAATGTTGGTGGACAGGCAGTGTCGTCTCTCTTTCCCGGTTTCGCAGTAGCCTATCCAAATCGTCTGCCGTGACGTATCGGGGTTGTTGTCTTTCTCTTGACTGAGATTCCACTTGAGCAGGGGATGTTTCATCATCACGGATGTGGATCACAACAGAGTGAGTGCCGGCAGCGGGAGTCTTGGGGGTTTCTTTGGTCGGTGAATTCGACAGCTTTGCAGTCAAGGTTTCGAGGCAAGCCAGGATTCCTAGTTGGGTGTCGATCATCTTAACCTGGATTTCTGCAAGATCGTCTTGGCGCTTGGCCAACTCCTCCATGGTCAATCTCTTTGATACTCCTTTCCCCTTTTTAGTGGTAGCATTAATCCTGACTGTGGAAGAAGGATTCTTGCCAGAGGCGTTAGCCGGAGCAGCAGAAGTTACCGGGGTGACAGGAATCGCTGGAACAGTAAGTGTTGCAGGGGAAGCATCTTAGGTAGCCTGAGCGCTGGTCACAACACTGGATGTGGGTGGATTGGTAGGTGTTGCACTAGAAGTTGCAGCACCGTCAGTTGAAGAGTTGGGATTCTTGGTGTCTGATCATGACCTGAGTTCAACCATTTTTGAGAAATTCTTCTGGGACCGAGAGATTGATCTCCCACTGTGTTCGCCAAATGATTTTGCCTGAAAAACATTGTACCGTCTCTGGGTACTTTCGTAGTGCTTGAGATCAAAATCGAACAATACAAGCCTAAACCAAGTCAATAGACGTTCAAGTCTTGCTTCGGTCACAGAGACGATAGAGGTTGATATAGGGAGAGAAACAGTGGAAGAAACTTGAGATCAGGTTGAGAATGTATGTTTCTGGGTGTAAGAGTTCAAGATCTTCATCGTAAGAGTGACTGGAAATCTCCAAGGCTAGAAGTGTGTTGAATACTCAGGTATATCTGCTATGAGGTTCTAGTGTTTTCAAGTGTTCTACTTGTTCTGTGTTGTTCTGGTTTGGAAGATAGAGGAAGCCTCTATTTATACTGTTGAACTCACCCTGATCTCTCGACCGAGAAGGTGGAAGTCGTGGAAGAGTGGAGGAGTGAAGGACATGAGTTGTGCTTTGTAACTGCTAGAGTCGTGTAGAACGTGTCCACTCGGTACCAGCTTCTTGTAATTGTCCATCATCCCAATCAGTTTGTTTCTTAACTGTCGTAGACCACCAGACCAATACCCCTAAAGTTATCCCCCTGTGTGATGCTTTGATATCTCGTATGCAGATGTTGAGCTTAAGTAGCATTGTGTGGCAATGGCTATATGGCCAAAATAGATGTGGCGCCATGAGCATGGCGCTATGGCTTGTGGCCATGGCCTTGGCTTTGGTCAAGGCCAATTTATATGGCGCCATGAGCATGGCGTCATGGCCTACGACCACGCCTTTGGCATGGCACCGTGGCCTTGTGGCTTTGGCCAAGACCAATTCTTATGGCGCCATGGCCTTGTGGCCACGGCCTATTGTGGCATATTAGGCCACGCCATTTCGACTATGGCATGTTGTGCACTTGGTTCATGGCGTATTTTAGGTCATGACATGCTTAGCCATGGCATACTAGGCCCTTCTGTGTTTAGATTATGGCCTGCCTAAGTGTGTTTAGGCTGTTGTATACTTCTCAGAGAGCTCTGGACATGCCTAGAGCCGCGATGTTTCTGAGGTTTTCTTGAGACTCAGATGTTGAATCGTATCTTAAGAGGAAATCTATGAGAATGCGTCTCTGTTAATTCTCCACCATAGTACCAGTGAGCAATTTAGTTCTGATGTCGAGGAATTCGAAGCGATGTCGACATGAAGTAAATTGGTGGTTTTATGAGTTGGTGGGTTATTTCGTATTGCATTATGATATTATTCTCTCCACCGGGATTTATAAGAGAGAACTCATGGAGAGCATATTCAGCTTGCAGAACAGGTTGTATTCCGAGCTATAGCGATGTGCCAGAATAGGAAATCGCCTCTTGGCAAGGCATAATTAGAGAGTCATTTTACATTTTTTTCTCTCTTCCATTTTTCACCATCTACAACTGCAAAGGACTTCTTAATCGTCATTTTCTTATTCTTTTTATTGTTTTCTTTATTCATTCAATCGCCTATAGTTTTCGTTTTTATTGTTATGGTAATATAATATATCAATTACACAACTCTTTGTGGAAACGATCCTTACTTCTGCTATATTACTTGTTATTTAGTGGGAAATATCTCGAAATAATTTGTGCGCTTAGGACATGCATCAGTCTGTCACACTCTCATTTAATTTGACGTGTCTCATGAAGGACCAACACTTCTAAATGATCATCGCTCGAAAACCGTCTGGGCTTGGATAATGGTCTCGAACTAAATACTTAAGCGTCTGTAAACACTCGGTAATATATAAAACCTTCCAAAGAAATAGCCCCACTAACTGAAATGGCCTTGAAAGCCATATTACCTGTGTTAGGTCATTTTTTAACCAATATGAAAATACAAAAATAATTAAAGTCGAGATTTTTGACCCCATGAATCATTTTTTTTAGAAGTTGTTTAAATTTAGCTTTAAAGGTCGATCTTAAAGCTCTTTAGGGATCCAAAAGAAGTTCTAGACTATCCAGATCTTAAATAATACTCATGTTTGCCTCAAGTCATCAGTCAGGTATACCAAAAACGGTTATGTTCCATTATTTCAAATTAACTTTTAATGTCTGCGGAAGCTTTTTAACTAGAATAAAATCAGTGAACCTTCAAAAGAATGAGATTTGGTTCCTCCAACCACATTAATTCGATTTTAATAGGATGTGCTCCTTGGTTAGAAAATTCAGAAAAAATTACTGGATAATGGTCAAACATAAGTTTACCGAGCACCGTCGAAGAAATTTAAGGATAATGTAAACCAAAGTCATGTGGTAAAAGAATCCTATTAATGTTGCTGAATTGATCACAATTAACCCATGCTACCAAGACAACCTCTATGGTACAGTTGTATGAAATTTTTAAATCTGGTTTAATGTGTGGCAATAATTCGAATGTATGGACTTGGTCCCTGAGTGAGCTTCCACATATTATATATTTCATGGAAATCACTTGAGTTGGGCTAGACTCTCATAGAGCATGTTTCATGAATAGTTCTTTTTAGATAATTGATTTATTATATCTATTTTTATTATAACTTTTTCACTTTGAAAAATCAAAATGAACTCCAACCTTCTCAAGATTAAGATGGGTCGTATTTTAAACATAAGAGTCTCCTTGATGGTATTATGTAGTTTCTTCATGCTCCATGGACGAGTCTCCTTTTGTTAGAGAATGGCTCGGTCAACCTTACTAAGTGTTGGTATGTCAAGCTTAGTTTTCAACTTTAGTGATCAAAACTCGACCGCTAAACAACACACAATTAGGTGAAGTCATGTGAGAGAGTTAGCTTTAGGTTGTGGAAGATTTTGGTAGGATTTAGAATCACTGGTTGAAGAGTTGAAGAAAGACTGAATATCAAACGAAGACATCCGGCTTCATCATTCAACAGGTTAGTGAATCTAAATAACGCGATTCCATTATCTTTTACACTTGTGCTACAAAAGACATAAACATAACTCTCAGCTTGAGCTTTACGTTATGACTTGATCACTTGTGATCAGTGTGTCTTATGATAACTCCGCTTTACCACTTGTGGTATTAGTGTTGTAGTTATGACGTTCCAATATTGCTTAGAGCTTTATTTTTTTCTCCGTCTCTAAGTTAATATAAAGGTTTTTCCTAAAACCTTTTCGAATTGGATATAGCAATGTGATGTTATCTCGGTAGTACTTACGAGATTTGATTCATCACAGTATTGTGTCTCTTCTTACCTAGTATGGCTCTGTCGGATTGATTGCATATATTTATATGAGCCAATGTAAGAGAGATCGTGACTCACACTTATGTTGTGTAGACTCGAAATACTGTTGTTTCTGAGATTCGAATACGACGTCCTGATTTGGCTCTGAACTCTGAGGTTCTGAATCATTTATTTGATTCTGTATATGAACATCTCGTATGCCATATCTCACTTCTGGATTCCGAAACCATATTTGTGTATCTCAACTTATGAATTTTCAATGTTTGAACCTCAATGTAGGTTTTGATAAAACTTGACGTTGATTTCGAAACCATAATCTGGTTTTCGCATTCATAAGCTATTGGTCCGAAAATGTAAACATTGAGACCAATGAGATATAAAAAATTTGAAATAATGTTTGTGTGGCTGACAGTGACTTGAGAATCGAGGCCAATGTGTCTTGACCATGTGAGATCTAAAAGGTCGAAAAGACCCTGGGGTTTCCAAAAGGTTTATATGAACCGGGAAATATATTCATGTGCGTCGAGGCTAAAAAGCTGTGATGGTGAAACGGTTCTCGACCACATGGACTCTCAAGTTCGACACCAAACATTTGAATAAAATTTAATATGTGTTTCTTGTTTCAAAACCTTAAACAAGGTTTTGTTAAACAAAATCTAGATTTCGAAACCAAGCTTTAGGTTTCGCTATATGGAAACTTGATTTGGGAACCTTAAAACAGTTTCGGTCATATAATGAACTTTAGGTTCCGAAACCTTAAATTGGTTTCTGCCAAAACTGACGTACGTTTCGAAACCTTAATATAGTTGACTCAAAATGTGTCAATTTTGATTTGTGCTTCAACGAATTAATGAGTTTGATATTCTCAGTTTGAAGTTTGAATTAGTTCATCTTCAATGTACAACTAAGTGAGTTTGAGTCATCATCTGGAAAATGGTTAGTCGCTCTAGTTAGTGGACACATTATTACGGATCAATACTGTACGTGATTAAATCTTCGTATGCTTTACTACTTGATCAAATATTCATTTGATTATTCATTTGATGTTTTGATTTGAATTCTTGGATATCATTAACGTGACATCTATATTGGAATCAAGAATTCTGGAGATTTAACATTTTGCTAGTTACTCGTGGAATCTCGCACCGTACTTCCAATGGTATATCTATTTGCGTGATTCGGAACGTCTGAACCTTTGTGTTCACTTAAGCTTAACACACAAGGCTTTGTCCACGTTTGTTATGATACGTTTATGCGGAACGTTGAACCACGTTGGACCAGATCCCACTTTCACCTAGGTTCGTCTGGTTAGCCCAGCAATACCAAGGAAGTAATGTCAACATTATAAAGCTGGTGACGACATTTGGAAGTAATAATATCTAAGGAGATTTTCGAAACTCAGGACACGATTTCGAATTGAGATCTTTCCCAGGGATCATATTTGGTAAGCACCATATTTCGAATTAAATCGAAATATCGAAATATACCTATAGATATTATTTGCTTTGATTGCTCTTGGCTAAACATGTTTCGAAAATATATTTTCTTTATGGAATATATTTTTCTTATATGTAAAATGCTAGAGTATTAGTTCTCATTAAAAGCTACGAGACTAAATGGGGAATTTCGGAACTATTATGTAAATGTGCTTTGTGGAATTTCCGAAATTAATCTTTGCCTCATTTCAAAGCTAAAGCCTTAGTCAATATAAATAGGAGTGGTATCTCTCCTAAAAGCTTTATCCCTCTAACCAAGCTCTTCTTCGGAATTGTTAGCTTATGTTGCCGCTTTTCTTTTCAGTTACTTTTGAGCTTTTGCTCTCGGTCTAGAATTGCGTGTAAGTCTTCTCTTGGGATCGAGAAGCCTAGAAGTACCTCTTACGGAAAACTAGTTTATGTTTACTAGTCTTCTTTGTATTGTACTTGTGTTTTGTTCTATCACGTCTATCAAACCTAACGATCTTGTTTATTCTAAGGTCATTCTCTTCTGATATAAGGCCACTCAAGATCGTTGTGATTAGAACATACTCTTTATCTATTAACCTAGATTTGTCAGCAAGCCTCTTTCGGTTTGTGTGCCTAACCTATAGATATTGAGTGGAATCAAGATCGCTGTTATTTGATTTGTTCTTTGCAGGTACACTGTTCTTCACGGTCATATCATATCGTACTTGCTACAGCTATCTACTTGATTCCAACTGGGACGACAAGGTTGCTCTTTCGGGAGTTTAGGTTTTGAAACCTTGATCGATATCTCGAGGTGTTTATTGCATAAGTAAACTCAATATCCTCGCTCTTGGTGTGAAACGACTTCGGTGAAATATCTGTAAGTTACCAAGGATATCATCTAGCGATTTGACCTGCCGCTATTTGGTTGTTGTCCAAAGGTTGTAATCGTCCGATTGGAGGTCGGGTAGCGATAGTCCTCGCGACGGGCTGTGAGGCAACTCTTGCGTAAGACAGTTAAGGACGTCTGTTTGGGTAAGGGAGTACATGTGCGTGACCACCTTGTTGTGGTTGGAGGCGTAGGAATACTGAGGGGAAATCTTTGTGACTAATAGTCGTATTAGGGTCATATTTTCTGCACCAGCTAGTCCGAAGTCTGAGAGTAGGTGTGTTGGCGGCTTAATTCTTAAGAGTATTCAAAACTGGACTAGGTCCCGGGGTTTTTCTACGAGTTTGTAGTTTCCTCGTTAATAAAATCTTGTGTGTACTTTACTTTATTTCCGCATTATATTTGAGCCATCTTATATAATTAAAGTATCGTACTTGGTTGGTTCACATAGTCTTTCGGATTCTTGTATTGACTCCCTTGTGCGAATCAATCAGATCTGAAGGAGATCTTGTTCTTGAGTTCTTGATTACAGGAACCGGTCAAGGTTTGACTTATAGGTGGACTAAACGAAAAGATTGGTGGTGTACTCGGTACCCTCGTCTTATCACCTTCAATATTCACTTTTTCTAGTACATTGCAGGACCATTATTACGCACGCCATTAAGCGTATATATTTTTGGGATATCCATTAAGCTTTACACATGAAATTATCCCAACGATAGAGCTCATGTTTTGAATATAGGTAACTTAAAGGATTTAATTCTATGTTGCGCGCTCCTTCATATCTTTAACGATTAAAATAATTATACGCAACTTATAATAGCACCACATGAAATCCACCAAATCATCACATGCCAATTATAAAATTAGACAATATCCATTGCGACAAGTGTTTTAGTTTTCATCTCATAATCGATATACCCATCACGATAAGTAAGATATTTACATAAGTGAATGTAACCAAATATTATTATCTTTGATTTATATTTTAGTTTATGTTAATTTATTATTTTCTAAGTAATTGTTTCCTTTAAATCATACTTTTTTCACAATGTAAATTTTCTTATAATTCATCTGTAAAATGGTGAATGATTCCTACATCTTCACCCATTGCAGAAGATAACCAATAAATCAATCTATCTTAAACGTGCGGAGTCAGACTAGGTGTAGTGGTAGCGTTATTTTAGGCAACAAGCTAACAATATCAATGTGTGAATGGATTAAATAAATGTCAATCTGGATACGTTTAAATGTAGTGCATTGTTACAAAAACATTGTTGTGTCTTGTGTTCAAATACTGGCATGATAAGTATGAATGTAGTAAGTCAAGCCACAACATTTTCTTAAGCATGTTTGAATTTGTACCCGCATATATGTAAAAGTAAAATAATTATATTCACAAAGCTCATCTACTATCATAAGATTGTATGAATACAAGAAGTGTGGCAAAGACTTAGATATAGAGTTTTGTTACAGCACGAATTTGGATTGTGTATTTGCGTGAGCTCACCTTTACTTCCTCACATTTGTGTTTCCTTCCTACATTTGAAGACTTTACATTTGAAGACTTTCCTTTTCTAGGTTTGCATTGTGTTATATTGTCAGGATTTTAATTGCAAATTTACCCAGTGCAACGGAAGTTTCTAACAATAAGTCAAAATAAAAACACAATTTTTTTTTCATTTTTGGTAATTCTCTTACTTTTACACTTTCTAGCTATCGAGGAATTCAACATTAAATTAAAAGTTTATAACGTAAATTGGATTCTAAGGTGAGTTTCAATTTTCTGAGGTGTGTTGTTTCAAGTATCCTTCCCTAATTGACGAACATTAAAAGTACATCTCATTGCACAAGCATTTTCACATTATCATATTGGGGTAGGTCTTGATGGGAGTTACGATACATACTTTATGGCTCATTTTTCAGTGTCACAAGCATTTTTACAGTATCATATTGGGGTATTGACATAAATTATAACACATACTTTTATGGATTTGTTTCTTTTGTAATGACATTAGGATCCATTTACTCAATGTTTCTCTTATTTGCAGCAGAGATAATGTTGCTTATAAGATGTTATTTCTAAAAGACAACAACTTTGAGATGATGCGATTTGCCCAAGGATGCAGATGGTGAGACAGAACAATGCTTCTTCAGCTTTCACTAGTGAAAGCGACGACAAAATATTTAGATGAATATTCAGACATGGTTCATGTATACCGCAAAACAAAAATGTGGGTTTTGGACTCTTTCAGTGCTGCAATATGTGTGAAGGTCGAAGGTTCAATTCTTTTTTGGCCAATATCTTCATGCATGTGCGTTGATTGCCAAATTACAAATTTTAATTTCTTTTTTCTTTCCCCTTCGAGATCAGTCTTTTTCCTACAACAATGTTAATAATGAGCGCTCGATAGACTGAAATGTCAGGTCCAAAACTTAATAATGTAGGCTGCTTGGTAAGAAAATAACATGTTCACGTTTTTTGGCACCAGTTATCTACATAATAAAAGAAAGTGGTGTACTTTTTCGGACATATCCATCGTTGAAAAAGGCATCTTACGGTTGGCGTCGACCGTGAGAGACAATTTTAAACGTTGTTTATGAAACTGAGATTTCCTTATTTTGGATGACATAGACTACACCACGGTCCGCACCAAAACTAACCCTAACCTGACCACCAAACCTAAACATGGCTCTAACCTTAGCTATGCCTTATATTAATAATCGTCCATACATAAGACTCAATGTTATCATCTAACCATGTCTATGTCTCAACATTTTATTATTTGTTTCTTGTTACCAACGTAATAATAAACCACATACACTTTCTTCTTATGGAAGTGATGTTGATTTTGTCGGTGTTTCTTGTCAGTGTATTTTTGCAAATCCGTCCATTTCCTTCATCTTTTTTCGATCTGTTCAAAATGAAATCACTTGCACTGTCAATTGATGGTAACTGTTTTGCTGATGGACGAAGTGGCGACGATTTAATTTTGTTGGCTAGGTTGTAGTGGAGATGGTGTGGTGGTGGATTCTGTTTCAGAGCTCCGGCGAAATTGGTGCCGGACATAGGATGCAATTAGGAATGAGTTAGGGTTCCAGTGGTTCTGAAGGTTTCCTTCACTGCTCTTTTGGTGGCGGTGTTTCTTATTTTAGGGCTTTATCCTTGTATTGGGTTTTGGGTTTCCCTTTGTTTGTGGCTTCTCACAACTGTTTGTTGAGAAGCATTTTTGTGGGGTTTATACTTTCTGTTAATCATTTTTTCTAATTTTTTTTGAAAGGTTATATATATATATTGTGTGTTAGTCATTCTATAATTTTAATTTAACATTATTATTTAGAATGGAGTACATCAATTTTCTTTTAAAAATCATTCTATGATTCTTGTATTAATCATTCTATTAATGTAAATTACTTCTTTACCGACCAAACATGGACACTCTACTCTTGAAATAGTTAATCATTTCACCACTCTGATTCTGATATGTTAATTCCGGTTTTCCAGAGTAAACTGTTCAATTTCATCAACCATACACACTGTCATTGCTTCTTTTAATGAATTTTCTCTCAACTACGGACACGTCTGTTTTAGTAACGTTATGTCAGACTCGCATCCGATGCATAAATGCGCGCGTCTCCCCGTAAGACATATCAGTGACATCACATTTATATGTCACATATGATTTTAGTATAAATGTGTGTTAAAATGTCAGAAATTTTAGTACACACATTACTATACAAGTATATATACTTATTCATGTTCTAAACTGCGATTTATCAACAATGTAGTAGTGTTATTGAGACGTCAAATTTACACTAATATTTATTTTTAGTATGACATATTGTTTTTTTAATGGCATGTCCGTCAGCATTACAACATTTGTTTTGGATGGTATTCTCTTTGCTTGACTCTTGGATTATCCTCTGATGTTACTTTTTTAGGAATCTACTCTCGTCACTGGTTACGGTTCATAAAAGTGTTCTATCTTGCGTACCTCATGTTTTCATTGTTGTTTTGATTAATCTTTTGTACCTAGGATATAGTCCATGGAACTCACTCTTTTATATATAAATAAAAGTAGGCTTTTAAAATAAAAAAAACAACATGTCAGCGTCATGTTGATTTTGGCAAATTATTGTGTCTGTGTC
>JAJJMA010189670.1:7051-21137 GCA_023529015.1 Papaver nudicaule | reverse complement strand
TAATCATTAGTTTACAGACAGTTGCATCAAACCGGTGTACAAAAAGTAGCATATAATGAAGAATGAAGACAAGGGTAATAATAAAATCCTGTTAAAAGACGAAGTCCATGATGACTGATGGCTAACAAAATATTTGCATAAACTTGCAGAAATGCTGAGCCATCTTCTGCGGCGAAGAAGCAATCAAGAATACAAAAGAGTTACTTTTATATGTTATTCACAAGAAAGAGAAGAAATGAAAACTATAAAAACACAAACGCTCTTCTATCTAATTTCCTAAAACAAGCTGATACTGCTCTTCTTCTCCAGTTGATCAGCAAAACCACCTGTACACCGAGAACTTTAAAAACCTTTTTTAACTTTATTATATTCAGATAACAGCCTACTCTTTCTGTTCCCCCATGTATGTATAACCTACGCATATGAAAACATCTGTAATTCACCGAAACAACACCTAAATTAACACCCTGCAGCTTTCAAGAAGTTATCGTACGGACTTGACGCTGGAAGCTTTAAGTAGTCAGGATGATGCTGGTATTCAGTTGCACACGGCAATGGACCAGTACCAATGGGGGGTTTGGAGTGTCTAGCATTAGAATTCTTGTCAACGGGAGAACTGGAGCTCTGCAATTTAGAATACAGAAAGCATACATGTTTAGGTTGATGTAGGGTATCTACAAATTCTAAATATATCATAATATTTTCTAAATGCATTCTTAGTTGTTTATGTTCAGTTTAATTACGCCATTTCATGCAACAATGGCTTGTCTAAAGGAAGAGAGGTACCAAATGGTTTCCAGGATTGGATGGTAAAGTTGCCGGCTTATTAACACTATTATGCGAAGACTCCTCCATCAAATTCTCCTGTTTTTGTTGAGCAGTCATGAAGAAAGACATCTTTTGCTGCTTTCCCATAAGGAGGTTCTCACAGTGAAGAGCCATGTCCTTATAAGGAATGTCAGGTGTGGTGGAGACCGAAAATCTTCCAACTTGATGTGAAGTCTCGTAAACCTGCAAATATTTCACTTAATTATGAGAAAACCTCTCTTAGCATAATCAAGTAAACTGTTTAGATGGATTCTACAATAGTTATTCAGTTTTGAAAGACTAGGCTTACACATATTAGATAAAATGATGCAAGAACATCAGACAAGAATTACTTGTAAAACTAGTCTTAGCATACTATACAATTGTGAACGGACAGAAGACAAACAGATAATCTGAGATCTACTAATGAATGGCAGCAAGGGTATTTCCTACACAAGGAACTCTGAAAGAAAAGAGAAAAAGAAGCTAATAGCAAAATGATGTACCAAAATTAAATATGAAATCACCTAATGAGAAACTGACAAATTTATAAAATCTCAGCATCACTGTGAAGTCTCAGCATCACAACATCAACTAATAACTCAAACATTTTTGTTTAATACGTTTCCTACTTTCAACTATGTTCACCCTAACCGCTGTTATTTTGTCTTTTGCAGTAAAATTTTAGCATTTACTTAGGTGTCTCTTAATATGAAGTCAAGAACCACTATATACTCCAAGCATTTAAAGGATTTATCACCGACTACAACTAGAATCTCAAAGGAAAATAAAGTATTGAACTCTCATATTCCCTTCCACAACTGATTTATTCACCGGCCATCAACAAGTCTTATCTAAAGTAAATGGATACCCTGCACTAATATATCAATCAAACATACCGAATCTAATAGTTGATTGACACTTAGAAGGTTAGGAGACGGCATTGCAACGAATGAACATGCATCTGTTTTACTTTCGGATCTCTCATGGCCATCTTCATCCTCGTCATCATCATCATCACCAATCGTAAAAGCGGGATGCGTATCCTGCTGATTATCGTATCTGATAAGTATACACGTTCAAAATTGAAAAAGCCAGAAGCTGTAAAGGATAAGTACCTCATTCAAAAATGTGGTTCCTGATGTAAACTGAGGCCCCAGAGGACATTCATCATCTGGCAGGAATTCGTTTAGCAACTGCTCTCTTATGGTGGATGTCTCTGCCTACACAAATATGTGCAATGCTGATTATCAAACGATCAGGTACAAATTGCTTCGTTAGAAAATTTGAAAGGACATCCAAAATGCAAAAACAAGGTTTACCTCCGACAAATTTCCCATGCCTTTCAAAACCATTGAAACCAGAGATTCTTTAGTTTGATTATCTGTGATTTCTATCTCCGAAAGAACCTTCAAGGAAGTAGCATCATCTTCCTTAGATCCATAAACTTTTGACGGATAATCAGATTCATTTTTAATAGCCTGTAATCTGGAATCCTGAACTAACTGTAGAAATGGATCAACCTGATACAAGCAGAAAACATTTTGAATGATATTGGTAATTAATCTGTATGAAGTGGAAGGAGCAATAGACATGCTCTAAGACAAACCAAAATCAGATACATACAGTCTTATCCGTTAGTAAAGCCTTAGTACGAGCGACAAGGGGAATAATCTGGTAGGCTTTTGATGTAAAGATGATCATTGATGTTGCCAAAGTAAAGAGAGATCTACGACGCGATGGCTGTAGTTGACCTGTAAAAAGTACCTCGATGTGATGAAATATGTAATACAAAATACAATGACTCCTTAGGATCATTTCAGGTCTTCAACAAGGCTCACCATGCAAATTTTGAATTTGTAATCAGGTATCAGTTATGGAATAACATATGTAAGAACCTTTAAGTTAAGGGATCACATAATAGAAAATTCAAGTACTCACTATTGCCTAAAACATTGTCTGACACAAATTCAAGTACGCAAACATCTATATAAAATCAAACGAAAGCATGAAAGAACCCTTCCAGTTCCAGCCACCTAAATGCACATGTCATAAAAGTTTAACTTCAAGTAGGTTTCATAGTAGACAGTGGCTTTAGAGAAACTGTCTTTACTAAAATTCTCTTGGTGTTGTAATAGCATCCGATATACAACCTAGAATATTGTGGCTTTTCCCAGTTTCGTCTTGGAATTGCTAGTTTGACCTTCCTATCAAATTTTCATATCTTTCGGCACATTTGTCTAGGTAGGTACAGCCCCCTGATCGCTGTTGTGTGAAAATTTGAATGTGCTTCATACAGTTTAATAATACGAAAAGCCTATGCAAAGAACGGAATGTCCGGTTGACGGTCACGTTTAATCTAAGTTTAGTGTACTCTTATGTGGTAGCCCACTGCTTTAACAAATAGTCATGCTGCACAATGCAATTGGTTAGCACTTTCTAAACCAGCACAGTTTTGGTTTTCGTAAAACTTAGATCTGTAGTAACGATTAGTTTCTTTAGTATGTATATAGCATAGCTATAAAAGGCAATGTCCATGTAAAGAAAGAAGAAATTTCATGCAGAAAGTATTTTATTAGAAGAAAAATGTACCCTACCTCCTCCAAGAGAAATGCCCCTCAGGGAAAATGCAAGCTGAAAACTTTTAACTACGACCTCATTGCTGGAGTTCTGCGATGAGAGTCATGAGAATTAGAAAAACCTGAGTGTAGGTTTAGTTTAGTTTTCTGAACAACAGAACAAGTATGCATCTGTAAAGAAATTAGGGGGAAGATCTTGAGTCAAGTTTTATAATTTCCTACTATTAGATTGGCTAAGGTAGAGTTAGGCAAAGATTCGAACTATGGACCTGCTGCTTTCTATGGTTGTTCAAGGCCTTTAAATGTGTTTTTCTCCAAGTTACTACATTTTAACAATTAATATAACCACAATACTACTAGTGTATTACATATGAAATACATGATATAGCAGACACAAAGTCGAGACGCTTCCACCAAGTATAGAAAACAAAATATGATAAATGAAAAGCATGCAGTTTTTTTATATTTTCTTGAACCACCAGCCCCAATTTTGAATATGCACCAAATATTTGGAAGAAGAGGTGTAATGCCACAACAGCCTGAACTTTCTAAAGCTTGGTATGACTTTTGGCTAAAGTAAATATTTGGAAGTGAAATTCACTGAGACCTAATATTATTATAGGTTTAAAATATGAAAGACATTCCAAATAAAGGCCTGATAAGTTTTATCATGTGATTTAACTCCTGAGTAATGAGCTTCAAACTCGTGCATAACACAAGTGACGAACGACATGGAAGAATTCACAACAATTAAAACGTCGAACCATTACTCACCTTGCCTCGAGAAAACAATAGAACTAAGCCGTACGTATGAGCAATAGCTTCATAATTTTCAGGCTTGTTTTCAGGAGATATCGATTGTGCCCAAATTGAGGATAGCAGAAGAGCAATCTGACGACTGCTCAATCTAAGGGATGTTTGATCCTGTAATTAAAGTAAAAGTGAGACAGATAATGTTATGGTTGTGGTACAAAGTGCAGGATAAAAGAAAGAAAAACAAAAGAATGTTCTTGAAATGGAAGTTTAATGGATGGATGGAAACAGACATACATTAGAATGTAATTCTTCACTCAGTGAAGATGACCCCGATGATTTTCCGTCTTTAAAAGAAGCTAACCGTGAAACATTTCTACTACAAACTCTACTGGCAGGTGGTTTCGAACTGCTCACAAGCTGCTCACTGTTGCTATTTGGTTGCACGTCATCTTTGGTTAAAGCAATAGAAGTTTCACTTTTTTCCTTCCTCAGCTTCTCAAAAAGAGCAGCTGAAGAAGAAAAAACAGATACAGTTCTGGACAGAGTTCTCCGATGATCAAAATGCTCCGGTGCAGCACTTGAGGAAGGTTTTGGGCAAATAGAAGATGGCACAAGCACAACAGAGAAGACACGGTGAGCTTCGACCCGTGTTTGATGGTCCGGATGAACCATAGCCACAAGTAAATGGTGAAACAAAGCTTCCGGGAATGGCTACATTGATTGAAAAATTATCAGATGCACATCAGGCGCACATAAATGAAAAGTTACAGGCTGATGTATTTGAACTAATAGAGAAGGTGCCTGACTTGCCTTTTGTTGATATGATAAATTTGGTACGGATGCTACGATTTGAGCAGTACGATATACTGCTGAAACTGTAGTTCGGGCAAGAACTGTATTGCTAGAAATGTTTTCCAACATCACCACCATCGTGTCAAGAACAGGGCCAGCATCTCCTACCTGGTTATCAATCATAACCAAAATTTATTACTTTAAAAAGTTCTGTGAAACGAAATTAACAGATCAGGTGGACGGGCAAACTGTGTTTGCCACTATGGTAAACGCTATGTAGCGGCATAAATGAGCCGAGCGGTACAAGTTGCGCCGTTGACGGCACAAGTTGTGCCGCCAGGTATAACTTGTGCCGCTGAGTAATAAAAAAATATAAAATATTAAAACTTATGTCTTCTGATTTTATTTTATTTTTAATTATTTTACTACCGAGCGGCACAACTTGTGCCGTTCGGCGTAACACGTGTCGCTCGGCTGTTCATACGCCTCACCCAGCAAACCAAAATTAATATTGGTTTGCCAGACCATTTTGCTGGTTTGCCCCTTCCATAGTGGCATCAAAATGAACAAATTTTGAGTTTGTTCACCCCCATAGGAACTGCCCTTAGTTCTTGAGGTGATAACGTTAAATAAAAAATATCATATCATATAAACCTTTTTTTTTTTTTTTTTTTTTTTTTGGCAAGAATATCATATAAACCCTATAACATGCTTTGGAAGAAGCCGCACTGGCTCAAGCTATATAGATCTACAAGATATCATCTAAATTAATTTAGTACAGAATATAAAAATGCTCACCTTATTCACCATCTGAACAAGGCACTTGTCAACTGCTTCTTGGAGCTTTCTGTTCCACTGTATTAAATCAGCTCCTAAGTTTGAATCATCAAGTGAGCAGTGCATACCTTTCCGCAGATGCCTCATTAAGTCAGATACAGTACCAATTATTGACATGGAGGCCTGAACTTTTGAGTACCTAGCAAGGCATGTTGTAACATCTAAAATGTCCAGCTGCATGTCCGGTTGTTTTAGGACATTCTTGTGATCAAGGTGCTTAATTAAGATAGATAATAGCAGATGTGTGTTCTGACCTGCAAAGTAAATATATAAAAGTCAACAAATGGCGACGAATCACATCCGAATATGGAATTAGAAACAAAAATTCGACCTTAAGGGTTAAGGCAACGATCATCATTTGAAATGATAAATAACCGTTAGAGTTCTTTAAATAAGCAAAAGTAGAGATCATCGAAAACAGTTTGTATCCACAATTGATTTTGTGGAGCCCATTGTTTGTGAAACTGATGGATTTCCAAAACTTTGAAAGGTATCTGTGGATAAGCTATTTGGATTTGCCATACCAGACCATTGCGGACCCTGAATCTAAGCTTAAGTAAGTAAATGCTAAGTACTTACCAGAGTTCTCCATAAGTAATTGCATTTCCAGCAAGACAGAAAGAGTAAGCCCATGTTGAGGAGACCATGTATTGCCATCATCAAAATAGCGAAACAGAGACTCCAACACACGGCGTACAGTGGTAGCTTCCTTTGCTAGCTTCACCATGTTTTGTAGGCAAACTCTGGACCAAAACCCGGGGTTTTTGGAATCTTCTCTGTTGAAAAATAAGATATTGTATTACGGAAATAAATAAATAAAAGTTGCATGATAGAATATTAGAACATACTAATAGATTTAAAACAACTGGACCCAAGAGCACTTACAAAGACACATGCATTTGACCTTTCTCATCCACTAGCTTCTTCCACGAACTAACCCTTTCCATGATTTCCGGTGAAGGAGAGATATGACCTTCAGATTTAAGCACCTCTTGCACCCAATGACTATGGCTACCTGGCTTGTCCTGGTCATTATTCTCAGATGTTTTCCTAGTGCTGCCATAATTGTCCAGGACCACTGAGACAACCTGACAAAGAGAAGACAGCGGTAATGTCAATGGTTGAAGAATATAAGTGGCATATTTCTCCCAGGATGCAAATGATGAGATTTCACTGCAAAATTAGTTCATAGATAGGCCAAAAGAGAATTTTCCTAGTCGCTAGGTATACACACAGAGGAGGACAGAGCTTAAGGCTCGAAGCAGTGCTTCCAGTTACAAGTATACTCATGCATATTATATATTTTGAATGAGTCATAACATTTGTTGTTCCTTTTTCAAAAACCACTTTATAAGCAGAGGTTTGTTACGCACAAAGCCCGGGTAACTAGGTGTAAAGAAGGCAAAATCCCTCCCACCTGGATGCAAGTGGGTTTTAAACTCCAGACTCGTGGTACAACTACAAAGTGTCTGACAAACTCAACTGTTGAAGACTTGCAAAAGATCAATATTGAGCAATAGATATGTTACGCATATTAAGAAGCAAAGGACGAGCTTTCACATATTTGAAGTAGCAAAGTATGTCAGTGCGGATGACATGCAAAAACTTTATCTAAAAATATATAACAAAATAGTAATCATCTTTTGAGAACAGCAGAGTTCTATTCTTATAATCCAAATTTATAAGTTTCTCCCCCAATTAACTCACTCACTTTCGTTGCCTATCATCGAATATTGCTTATTAAATAAACAGGGTATCAATAGCAAGAGCATCAAGATATATGGAAAAATACAACGACGGAATATGCTATAGAAACAATAATCTCAGCTAAGAATAGCAGAAAAGGCTTTCACTTACAGAATCAAATTCAGATGAAATATGAGAATGTTCACCCATGAACCAAACCTGGGCATCAAATGAAGCACAAAAGGTATCAGTGCAGTGAAGAGATATTATCAATTGGCAGAAGTAAGTGCAACAACATCAAACAAACTGTGACTACTCATGATGTATTAACTGTAAGGAAAAACATAGGGGGGCGATGCTCAAGTAAAATGTCAAGACTGGTCTATAATTGTGGCTATTACTTCTAATGACACGAAGTCACGGCAGCTATCATAGCGTTACAAAAAAACCGACAAATTTATACGAATTTATACTATTCAATTATATATTCAAAAGCACAAATAATAGGACAGTATGTTTCTTGAGAGTCTGTGTAATATAATAATATTTTAATGCAAAGGCATTTCATCAGTTGGCAACCTGGCAATGTCTAGAGATAGTGTATTGAAATTTATGGCACGCAAGATAGAGTCTGATAGGCTACCAGTGAAGAAAGGGCTTGAAGTGCAGATGCACGTAGCTGTAGAGCTCTCTCATCCTCCCCCACTTCTTGAGCCAGGTGACAGACTTTCGGAATCAAGCCTTCCAAGTTAAACATGTATGTACCATCTGTCTGTCCCAGTTCAACAAAAAATATTAATCAATGCTGAAGAAAAAAACTAGTAACTAGCTAGTAAGTCTATAAAAAATTAATCTGATATTCGTAGCAAATAGAAGTGACCACTTGAAAATGAAAAAACCATGTGACAGGGCTACACCTGGCTGTTTACAAAATCAAAAAGAGTCAGGCATCCTATGACCAGCATCTCATACTGACGAGTTTGATCCAGGAGAGTCTGTATAACAGTCAATAAGCTACTTGCAAACAATGGCCTGCGTAACACATAGTTATAGATTGTGAGTTCCAGTATTCCAAATAAAACCACAGACAGCAGCAAAGAAAGATTCTGCAAATAATGGAGAAAATAATAAGATTGACGTAAGTATCAATATCAGTAAGAAAACAACTCACATTTGCTCCTTACAGGATATCAGCAATTTCCTATACACACACATGACCACTTTTGCGAATCGAAACTGCTCAGTCCTTAATTCCTTGTAGCACCTTTGCTCAAGAGAACTCGTTATCTGCCAATGAATTTCAATCCTTTTTTAAGTAAAGAATACGAATCTGATTCATGAATTAAGAGCTTGTTTGTTGGTCAACTTGCAGAGCACCGAAAGGATGTGAATTTAGTGAAAACAGAGAAAAGATGATTAGGCAAAAGGACACATCTGCCACCACTAACTTGAAACAAGATTGTAAGGCACAGAGGGGGGAATCATCTAAAGAGAACATATGGAAATATATACCATCTCTTTGAAACCATAGTTGCACTAAGCAAAAGAAAACACGAGTTAGAGGGCTCAGAGAGATGCTATTAGAAACTAGGTGTATACTGCTCTGCCTTGGCCAATGAAAAGGGGGATAAACAAGTTAAGCTTGCCTCAGCTGAAGTATTTAGTATTACTAAATACAGGCTTGCCTTGATATATGAAAGATAGAACGAGGGTCACAAGGTTTCGGCAAGAACTCCCTTTTGCATAAGCCTGTTATATGATTTTGAAGTAAAGCAAGTACCTTTGGAATACGTAAAGGATTTTTCATAGCATATTCGCACAACTTGCCAATCTTTCTGTCATCGGGTTCCTCATTCTATAGAATTAAGAAAACAATCCCGTTAGTAAAACACCATGAGGATTCTAGCAATACAGTAGCCAAGAATAAAATGTTCACAAAAATATACAATAACCTAATTCGTTTCCGGTGCCCACGCATATTGGTTAAAATGCATATTCAGCTTCCATCTAAAGCTCACATTATAGAAACATATCCAAGAAGATGCCAAATTAGATTAGCTGTAGTTTACAATCAGGGAATCAAATTTCATACTTGCACTCAATCATATGTTGCTACCAAAAGGTTACTGACTAGTGGGCCAAATCTTTTACACACAAGATATCCTCTCCTTTAGTTTTAAATAATTCAAACATGTATGGTTGTTAAAAATCATCTTAGAGCTGCTGTATTTGGTACTCTTTGTCGCTTAGTCTAATAAATTTAAGGCTTCCATAAATTTAGAGAACCCAAATCCCAGCAATTAACCATATTATGACCACTGTGATGCTATCAAGTTACTTATGAAACAATTACAGAACTAAGCTTTCAGACATAGTAGTTCTGCATTCGATTACACTGCTGGATATGAAACGTCTTACAAATTTCTAAGGTATCAGTCGAAAGGGTCAGCGAGGTTGATCATAAAATTTCCGCGGAGTGTTTCTTATTTCCTAAAAAATATGATACATTAGTTATCCTAGCTACAAGCAATGTGGATAGTTTGCCCGTATTAACGAACTCAAATACTACTAACATGAAACCTTGAACAAATACAATTGCAGTTTTATCTCAGTACATTCACACCAGGCTCGTATTCATATAATCACAATGTAAGACAATAAATTCAATGTCAAAAGCTTCCAAACCAATAGAAACGAGATAAACTAACCGGAGAACGGGGGAATATATCAGCAAGCAACTTTTTGTATCGTTTAAGAGGTTGTCGAGACCTTGGCCTCATTGCAGGACATAAATAACAAAGATTCCCACACGCCGGCACAACGTCTCTTGATATAACACCCATCATTGTTTCTAAAAAACCCAAAACCAAAATTTCCTCAAATTTCCCCTTTGATCAAAAACCGGAAATTGACCGCCAACCAAATTCAGATTCCGGGACCAGCCTACAAAATTCAAAAAACATTTACAAAAAAAAAAAAAAATTTGGATAAAATGAAGATACGATAATTAAAATGGAGAATGAAAAGTTGAGACCTCGAATCGATCGTCGCCTGGGGAGGCAGACGTGATGGGGCTGGAACTCCCTAGCAACAAATTATGCAACTGGATCTTCCCCAAAACTCAAAAATCTCCCGAAAATTTATGAAGAGACTTTTTTGTTTTTTATATTTATCAAGTTCTACGCCGGCAATGAAATTTTCAAACATTTCTTGATTCGTTCGTTCATTTCATGCGTTGTAAAACCTCCGTTCCGTATTTGGTGAGAACTTATCCTCGAATTTACACAAATTGCCATTTCATTTTAAAATATGATATGCAACATAACGGTAACAAAGTCAAAGTGGTCTTTGCCTAGATGAAGGTTACTTGAAGAGAGGCAAGAGCCCCCCCTTAGCATTAACCCATTCAAATTCCGTTTCCCGTTAAAATAGAACGCTAAACACTCTCCACCATTTACTTGTGCATAAGTCTTTTTTCCACCACATACTGTAAAACATCTTTGTTTCCTATGTTTTGCTGCTTTATCCGATTTCTGTCACAGGTAATTAAAAGAGAAGTAACAAGAAAACGAAAATGGAGATTAAATGTAAAAGACGACGATGATGATGATAACGTAAAGTAATCGGCAAGACGGACGGTCATTTTGAAGAAGAGATGATGAGGAATTACAATGGATCGGTGGTGCCACCACCACCACCTCTTTTAAACCAAAGAGAAACTAGAGAAGCCATGAAGAATTCAACAATGCCCGGACAGGACTGTAGATATGCAACAGGGAGTACATTTGCTGCTGCGACTTTCTTCCTTTGCTTTTTCCTCTTTCTTACTACCAAATTTTTCAATATGATATTAGTACGATTCCAACAACCTCGTCTCATCACCGAACTCACCGTACGTATTTATCTTTTTCTGACAATTCATTTTACCATGTCTTTGTACATTTGCCTAACCATGAATGTAATACGTGCCTAGCTACTTGATCTAATGTTAATCGATGGTCATCGTTTCATTAATGCAGGTGGGGCTAATAGTAGGAAACTTGAGCTTCATGCGTCAATTACTGGAGATAGTGATTCCACAATTGGTTAGTTCATTTGCAGAAATGGGCATGAATTGTTACTTGCTAGTTTTAGGCTTAGAAATGGATCTGGCAGTGTTAGCCAAGAGACCTAACCGCGAAGCAATCGTAGCTTACACTGGAATCATCTCTACATTCATAATCACAAGTGCAGTGACACCTCTAATAAAATTAGGAAAAGATGCAAATACTATCGGATTTATCTTTTCTCTTTCGATAACGTTGACTGGTACTTCGTCGCCCGTCTTAACTCGTCTCATTACTGATTTGAGAATTAGTAGATCAGACATTGGGCGACTAGTTATCGGCGCAGGACTGCACACAGATATGGTAACCATGCTTCTAGTTTCGATATCTTTGGTTTTTCATCCTTATAAATCGAAGCAAAACGATCAAATGAAACTTAAAGAAGGATTGCACGTAGTTGTTGTATTGGCTGTGATCATAGTGTTTCTCTCCACGGTATTACCTATTTTTGTGAATTGGTTGAATGAGAGAAACCCAGTTGGGAAACCCATGAAAGGATCAGATCTTGTTCTATTTGTTGCTACCATGATGATGCTATGCAATGCTGGACCTACGATGGTTGGCTATAGTCCCACCATGGCTTCCTTCTTGATTGGGTTAGCATTTCCTAGAAAAGGAAGATTGTCCAAGATGATGGTCAGTAAAATCAACCAGATTATGAACTACATTATGTTTCCATTGTTTTTTATTTGGGTTGGTGCATTGGCTAATTTCCGCGACATGGAGCCTGGTGAGAATTTCATATGGGTCAAGTTGATATTTTTATACGCAATCGTCACGGTAGGGAAGGTGTTAGGAGCTCTTCTTGCTGCTATGCTCTTGGGGTTTCCTTGGCATGTTGCAGTTGCA
Source organism: Papaver nudicaule (assembly GCA_023529015.1). NCBI lineage: Eukaryota > Viridiplantae > Streptophyta > Magnoliopsida > Ranunculales > Papaveraceae > Papaver > Papaver nudicaule. The sequence continues at coordinate 8,725 of JAJJMA010189670.1, read as the reverse complement.
ATTGGATTCTTTCTGAATGTTAAAGGACATTTTCACATCTACGTCGCTGCTTATGCTCTGGGGGTAAGTCCTGACTCCTAACTAAATATCCTATACTACTGGTTGAATCAACTAAACCCACATGCCTGATTTGCTGATTTATTTCTATACTCTTTGCCCTTCAAGTAGGAAAATCTCGTGACAACTGGAACCTACATTATGCTGGTATTGTTGGCCATGTTCACCATTGCATTGATTCCATTAGTTGTAAAAGTAATGGTAGAAGGAGCCTCCAGGAAAAGATCACCATACCGAAGAATGACCCTCCAACACATAGATCCATCCACCGAGCTACGTATCCTATTAGGCATCCATGGACCTCAAAACATTCCATCCATGATCAACATAATGGAAGTTTCAAGAGGAAATAAAGCGACAAGGATTGGAGTTTATGTTACAGATATGATCGAAATCAATGACTGTAATTCAACGATATTTGTTCCTGAAGCGGATAGCAGTTTAGAGAATACAACAATGGCTGATGAATCAGTGGTGAACATGAGAGAACAAATAACAAATGCGATCTTATCGTACATAGAAGAGAGTGGTAAAGGGATCAATGTGCAACGGTTACTTGCAATATCGACATTTGCCAACATGCACCAAGACTTGTGCAATCTGGCCGAGGCAGTGCAGGCCTCGTTGCTTATCTTGCCATTTCACAGGAACCAAAGACCGGATGGAAAGATGGATGGAGTTCACCATGGGTTCAGATATGTGAACCGTAAGGTACATGATACTTTTGTTACATATGTACAGACATTCATTAACAATGTGCTGCACTAGCTAAATTGTCCCTTGATATGCATACCTTGCTTATCTGTGAGCTCTGAAGAAATTCCAGTTAAACTAACGTCAGGAAATCCTTTTGTGCATAACAGGTTCTTCGACAAGCCCCATGTTCGGTGGGAGTACTAGTGGACAGAGGTCTTGGAAGGATACATAAAAGATCAGCACCATCCGCATGTATAGAAGTTGCAGTTGTTTTCATCGGAGGAAAAGATGATAGAGAAGCATTGTACTATGCATCACGTATAGCACAGCATCCTGGTATTAATCTAACAGCTGTTAGATTTTTAGAAGAAACGAATACAGAAAAATCATCAACAAAGAAACATAAAAGAAAACTGCGTTCAGTGATAAAAATGGAAGAAGAAGAACGCAAACTTGACGACGAGTGTTTTACAGAATTTTATGAAAAATCAATGTCGCATGGAAAAATAGGCTACCTTGAAAAGCATGTTATTGATGCGAAAGGTACAGTGTCGACATTGAAATCATTTGAAGGACATTATGCTTTGTTTATTGTAGGAAGAGGAGGTAGAGTTAATTCAATATTAACCGCTGGGATGAGCAATTGGGAAGAGTGTCCTGATTTGGGTCCAATCGGGGAAATTCTTGCTGATTCTGATTTTTCTCTTACGGCTTCTGTTTTAGTTATTCAACAACATTGTTTAGATGGACTTGAAAACGAGTTTACAGTCATGTCAATATGAAAGGTTCATTTTTTCCTTTTTATCTTTTTAAAGAGCTGGAGTTATAGCCCTTCAGTTGTTGGAATAGCCCTTGCAAATAGTCGTAGAGACACCAACCAAAACCTTATTAAAAAAGAAAAAATAATTGCCTAAGTACCCC
>JAJJMA010189648.1:612-13285 GCA_023529015.1 Papaver nudicaule | reverse complement strand
CAATTAGGGTCATTTTGCAAACTAAATTGGAGAGCCTCGGCAATTATGGAAATATACATGACACTGAAACTCATTTTGCAAAAGAAAGATGCATATCTAGATGATCCGAAAATCTAAATCACTTGCATATAAAAAGTACTACTGCACTAGAACATCAATTCTAAAACAGACCCTAAATCATTAAGATAAACATCATAAAACACCGAAAATCCTAACTAGGCAGTGGACTGACTCCGGCACTGCTTCAACTCACGCCTGTTGTCCCCCATTCGGTACCTCCTCATCTTCTTCGGTTTCCATTTCTTCATCACTTACATTAACAACCTCAACATCAACAAGATCTTCATAATCTTCATCAGAACTCTCACTCTCCTCTTCATCACTTGCATTGTAATCTTCATCCTCTTCATCATCATCTTTGTCGCTGTCTTCATCGCTGTAGAGCCAATGTCCATACCCTTGCTCACCTTCAACTCTCAAAACTTGACCTTCGACTAGTACTTCGGGCAACTCACTTGCAATACTAACTCTTTCAGAATCATAACTGATAGGAATAGCATCTTCAACTTTATCATACTTTCTACAACCACTTAATGGATCTGGCCTTGTATGCCCAATAAACCCACATGTATAACAGATGGTAGGTAATTTTTCATACTTGAAAGACAGCCACAAGACTTTCTTTGGCTGGTTCTTGCCAATAAGCAACCAACAACCAGTGGCTAACTTCTTATATAAATGAACCAAAACCCGAACCCTCAAAAACTTCATACTTGTACTATCTGTCTCATCAAAATCAACACATAAAACTTGGTGCCCAGTAGCTTCACCAATTTTCTTCCCCATCTCCCTTGACACATACTCAAGAGGAATACCATGAACTTGTATCCAAAACGGATGATAACTACTAAACGGAATCTCAAAAGGTGGAGTATTTGAACACCACTCAGCCAACAAAATCAAGTATCGGTCTTTCTGTTCGTCAGTGACTAACCACGGTCTCAAATCCATAGCCCGAATCTTATCCTTTTCGTCTTCGAAATGAAAGATAAACCTACCCCTACCAAGTTCCTTGATTTTGAAATTTGAAAAACTATTATCAGTCCATGCTTTGTTGATGCATAGTGGTATTTATTAAATACCATATATGCCCTTGGTCCAACTATAAATAAGAAGATAGGATTTAGGGATTGGGGTTTTAGATTTTTATTTGATGTTTATCAAACACTTGTGTGAGAATGAGAGTTTTCTCTTCTTCATATCCTATTTGTAATCTCTAGGTGGAATTAGTTCATCTAATTCTAGAGTTTCAACTAGATGCCTCTTAGTATCTTGTAGTTTCCAATTTAAATTGGGTAGAAATTATAAGTTCTTTGAGAAGGATCTCCATATTTGGGTTCTTCCTTGGTTTCCAATTTGATATTGGGTAGAAACATAAGGGTAGAAGAAACTAATTTGGTTGATTGTTTATCGATTACATTTATCTATTCCGTTGTAAGCTTTCGCATCTCATCATTTGTTCATAACATGGTACGGATGGATGGATTTTAGGCTACTGGTTACAAGGACCTTTCCTATGAGAGTGTTTTCCCATTTCTTTTGATGAGCTGGTTCAGGTGGTGTTTGTTCTGGTATGATCACTCGACCTTCTTTGCATGTGAAAACATTCTCCATTTCCATCCTACAGAGAATTTTGAGAGTGAGTTGTGGGGTTAGTGTGCCAATATTAGATCTTTGAGGAGTATATATAGAAACTTTTGAGATTGAAGAATGGGAAAGGGTTGAGTCTTCATAGATAGATTTGAATTGATAATACTCAACTTCCAAGAAGTTCGTTTGAACAAAAACAGAGAATTTGGTCGAGGTCTAGGTGTGGTGTATGGTGGGAATTGGGACGTATTAATGTCTTATTTACTAGTACATGGGATTTGAGTTTGACTGGGTATTAAGATTAGCGTACTCTAGGCTTCTAATATCTTCAACTTCAATTGATTTTGAAGATGTTAGGCCACACCGAGTGTGGGCACAATGGAATAAACTGGTGCGGATTAAAGTGCTGGCTGAATGTGCATACATGAGTAAGATATGCTTACATGAAGTGGGCAATACATTTTTTGGGCACTATCTTGACATATCCATACATTTGCTGTCAGATAGTTCATGTGATCTAGTCATACACTTTTAAGTTTGTGATGCGAGACTTTAAGCAAAAGTTTGAGCAATTGATGATCAAGATGAATGTTTGAAGCAGCTGTGTTTGACTCTTAGCGAGATATCATAGGAAAATCCACTCTGGCACCACTTCAGTATGGTGCACTTAAGAAAAGAAATACCATAATGTAATTAGACCAATGATCAGTAGAAAGGGTTGAGTCATAGAGAGATTTGAATTCATAATTATGATCCACTTCCAAGAATATTGTTTGCAGAAAACAAAGAATTTGGTCAAGGTCTAGGCGTGGTGTATGGTGGGAATTGGGACGTATTAATGCTCTATTACTCCATGCAACTTGACTGAGAATTAAGTGTAGCATATACTCTAGATTAAGGTTTCTTTTCTAAGCTATTCAACTTCTAATGATCTTGATTATGTTGAGTGAGCCACAATAGAATCTAAGAATTAGATAGCGAAGCAAGATTAATAGTGCTAATACAATGTGAATCAGATGAGTTTTTTTTTTTTTTTTTGAAATTGATGGGTAAAATTTGCTTAACATGGAGCTGGCCAGTTTCGTGCAACATCTTGACATATATATCCATACATTAGTTGTTAGCTAGGTTATGTCATGCAACGAGAAGATTGTGGTGCGAGTCTTACGTAATTAATTCTTCATAGAGAGATGTCCATTAATAGTACTCATTTTTCAAGAACTTCATTTGGAGAAAACAGAGAAGTTGGTCAAGGTGTAGGTATGGTTTATGGTGGGAATTGGGATGAATTAATGCCCTTCCCATTAATTTGAGTTTCTTTGATTTGACTCTTGGTTGTAAGCTTGTGTAGCTAAGAGTTTGTGCAAGCAAGAAATTGATATTTGAAGCGCCAAAAACTAAACAGCTAGCGTCGGAACAGTCAAATTAGAGAAAAAACAAAGCCATAGCTAATATGATAATCTTATAACATATCTAAAGGAAATAAAACATGATGAACTGATACAAAACCAAGTTATACCAGTGTCACATGCCTCACCACATAATATAGAACTACTCAGAACATACTGAAATCACAGAACAATCGAACAAGGTTTCTTCACTTCTTTGAAGCCAATAAATTGCTTCCAATAAAGAAAGAGAGATATGCGTCAATAGTCGCATACTTAATTTGGTCAGCTGTAAGGTACTTGATACCCCAGTCTGAGCGAGTGACTAACCGATCAGGCTTCTCAAAAGTCATTCCAAAAATTTCTCGCGCAAGTCTATCCATTCCTTCTGTGGTATTGTCGACATTAAAATGATCTTTAAAACCATAAACCATGTCAGCCAAGGGTAGCAAATCGTGAACACGACCGGAACATTCAAGGCCATAATGCTGCTTAAGTTGTAAAAGATCCTCCTTTGCAGAAACTCCAACAAACGTTATAGTCGAGTCAGCAAATAGAATCTTCAGTTCGCCACAAAGCCGGCCCTCCAGTTAAAGCAAGCAAAGCCTTGCTTGAGGCCACAAATTGGAGGGGGCCACAAAAAAAGAAAAACTGTTGATGTTTCTGTTACAAGAAAAGAATTCCCCTTTTGATTCAAAAAAAAGAAAAGAATTCCCCTTCCCTTAAAAATCTCCTACGATATTCATATAACTGCTCTAGGTGTAGGGTTTGATATTACTGCTCTAGTGTTTATCAATTCATGTATGTTACTATTCTTCTTAAGTTGATTCATCGTTATTTTTGCTTCATTTTTTTTCTTCTTTAATCATATTTCTTGTGCTTATCAGTTTGTATATGAGTTTGAGATTTAGAATTTAGTTTAGAAGGCATAATATCAGATTATACCTTGAATATTGATTAGTAATTGAAACTTTGAGTAGCACGGACATCAGTCCCTTATGCAAGTGATGTATATTAAGTTAAGACAATAAAGATACACGCAAAAGGGCATAAGACTCAGATAATAGGGTTAATCATGAATCAGACATTCACTAATTTCAGTTCCATACCTAGAAAGGCAGAACTAATATTAAGAAGGATCATTTCTTTACAAGCACTTCCTAGCCTGAACAACATTTCCCAAACTTTTAACAAGGGGCCACAAAATTTTCTTTGCTTTAGGCCACACAAAATACAGGGCCGGCACTGGACTTCGCCAGGGATTGATTCCAAGTGATGAAGTTGAATGATGACACAATAAGCTTTATGGCATAATTGAAGAGAAGCCACCTTCTCGTTGGCTGGATTTGTACCCCATCTGATGCCAAGACCAAAGATACAATTTCTGTAATTATAACCATTAGGTATCTTAGAACTGTACCCTGGATAGGTATTTTTAACACAGGTCGTGATGTCTACACCGTTGTACTTGACAGTAGTCGGTTCACCAGTTGCCATTTTCTTTGAAGTGATCAAGTGCTCAGAGTGTTGAATGTTTTGCTGGATGCTGCCTGTGACTCGGGTATTTATAGGTTGTGTAATCTAGCCAAACTCCCTGATTTTTTCGTGCGACTCTTCAGGGGATTCAAAGCCCATGTATCGAAGCGTTTATGCAATTAATCAAGAATCAAAATGAATGAACCTATACCAAATTGAATGGCAGCGTAAATGAGACAACACGACTCTTTGACTGGCTTTGATTCAACCTTTGCTGAGCTGGCTAATAAGACAAAACTATAGTAATTTTTGCGCTTAGCTGGCTAGTGAGACAAGGTTAAGTTTGACTATTTGACTTTTACCCAGAGGTCCCCTTCCCCAAAAATCTAGTGAACATTTGGATTCATTTTGCCCTTTCAAAAGAATCTACTCTAATGCACACTTCTAAATCGATGGATATTTAGGAACGCGATTTTGATGTCGCATTGCGATGGAACGAAAGTAAAACTAGGGGTGGGACTTGGGTTGGGTCAACCCACCCAACCCGTGCCCAACCCGAACATTGGGCGGGTTGGGTTAGGTTTTTCAAAATTTTTGATAACTATGGACATATATTTTACCAACCCGAACTAACTTGGGCAAGCACGGGTTCACATATCGCTAACCCAAGCAACCCGAAGAACCCATGGAACTATAAAATAATTTATATAATTATTTTTATTAGTGGTATTATTATTATTATTTTTAGTATAATTTTTATATTATTTTTTAATCTAAGAAAGAAAATTTATATTATATTATTGTATTAATTAGAATCTCAAATTCTTTGAAATTTTAGTATAAATGAAGTAAGTAAATCTAATTGTTACCTAGATTTTTCATAAAATATTGATTTTAAACACGCATCATGGGCCGACCCGAAGAACCCGAGGAACCCGAGGAACCCAAGATACAAGTTGGGCGGGTTGTGGGCACACCTCCATGGGTTCCATGGGTTCCATGGGCAACCTGGGCAACGAATTTCTAGTACGGGCATGGCTCGGCCAAACCCTCCAACCCGCCCAACCAACCCAAGTCCCACCCCTAAGAAAAACAAAGGACCGAATCCTAGAGAGTTCAAAGATTCAGGAATTGATATAGACAAAGTGTAAGAAATTTGTTCGTCGACGTCGATTACGAAGAGAGCGAGTACAGAAGAATTACAAGCTCTTAAAGAGAAGCAGAAGAAGAAGAGCCCACCCCTGGTGATGAGAATGAGGTATTTCATTTGAAATTTGGTTGAATTTTCACTCCAATTTGATGATTTTCAACCCGACAGTTCGCAACTGTTACCCAGAATCGTTCTATGTTAGTGTCAAAATCCAACGATTGTTCATCGTGTTCATCTTCTGAAACTACAGCGGAACAACAATCGTTGTATGTTTTTATGATTTTAAAACGATTATTTTCCATCGTTCTATATTCAATTTAACATAAACTGATTAGTTTTCCCTCTAAAATTTAGAAAATTTTCTTTTCGAATTCTAGGGCACAATCGTTACAATTTCGTATGAATAATCAACGAAAGAATTCTGCCATAATCGTTTCTTCTTTTGTGTTTAGTAAGCCGATAGCAGTTGTTATTCGTTATATATGTTGTCTTATTTAAGCCGATTGCATTAATTTTTCAGGCTAAAAATTCCCAAAGTTTCTTAGCCTTAATCGTTGATTGTTTCCATGTGAATAAACCGACTGATTTGAGCCAGAAAATAATCGGTTAATATTCATAAACATGTTCACCGTTTATTTCTTCCTTTCATAATCGTTTTATGTTTAAGACTTTGTGTGCAGATTAATGTAGTATACAAATTAATCTTGATTTTCCTGTGACTCCATAATCGTTGGTTATAAACACTTACACAAGCCGATTGGTGTAAGTACGAAAATATAATCGGTTTATTTTTTCACCAATGTCCACCGTTTGTTTTTCTTATGTTATTAATCGGTTTATATTTTATTTTATTTGAGCCGATTGATTTCTGTGTAAATGTTAATTTGTTTCTTGTTTTGTGTTGTAGGGAAAACATGAAATCCAATTCACCACAGGCTAAGGGTAAAGAGCTTGTCAAGAAGAAGAGAGCGGATCCTGTTGCAGATCCTGCCGCCACACAAGTTAGATTGCCTCCCCGTCGAGAGGGTGGTGCACCTATGAGTGCGTCCAGTCGTAAAGCTGCGGCTAGACAACTTGATGTCGATCAACCCATCGATGAAACAAGAACACATGCAGTTGAAGAAACACAAGAGATATCCCCAGCTGATGCAACTGATGTTCAACAACCAGCGGGTGGAGAATTGGCTGTCTTACCGGCGGGGGAAGAGCCCGAGAATGAAGCACCTGAACAACCAATACAACCGCTTCAAATTATACATCCCCAACAACCAATACAACAAGAGGGTGGAAAATAGGGGGCTCAACAAGAAGGTGGACAACAGGGGGCTCAAGAAAAGAAGGCTAAGAAACAAATGAGGAGTTACATGCCAACCAAAGAGCAGAGGTTTCCCGACGAGGAGCTAGGTGTACCTTTGGATAATATGGACGTCTTATGGGGCTATGTGGGTAGTTGGGCCAATATCGTCTACAGAACCATCGTAAGTATCTCATTTAGTTCTCTTTTTCTTCGTTTATTCATCTAAGATAACTCCATTTCATGTTACAAAACATTTATGTTTTGTAGGATTACAAGGATGCAATACGTCTTCTCAAACACCAATCGGCGTCGGGAAAGATGGGCAAATGACCCTTGGAAAGGGTAGGTTCACGCCCTGAGGATCCTGAAGCATTGGAGAAGTGGTTAGCTTGCGGTGAAGCCCCTCAAGTGGTCGAGATCGTCAAGAACTCGGGGTTGTATCCTGTCATTCCAAGTACTTCCACCATTGGATATGACAGACCACTTGTTTCTGCATTCCTTGAGAGGTATTATGCGGATAATGATTCTATGCACTTCTGGTTTGGCGAGAAGACCATCACTCCGGATGATGCTCATGAGATTACAGGTCTAAGCATTGAAGGCAAATCAGTTAGGAGCATCAGCTTTACCAAGGACATGGACTTTCTCAAGGACGTGGAAGGCACACCCGAGGTCTCCGCCTTCGCCAAGGACCTTGACTGGACGCTTATCTATGCATTTACCGAAGCCAAATGGGGTTGGGACAAGGCGAAGACCGATAAAGAGATGTGTTCTGGAAACCAAAGGTCGAAGACATTCCAATTGAAATCTCTGAGGGACCAATTCAAGGGGACTCTGCGGCTTCAAGAGGAGGGCAAGTTGGATCCCAAGCGGGTCACTGCGACAGCCACTGCGTACATTCTCTACATCTTGGGATGTGTCATATTCCCCGACACATCTGGTTCTCGGGTGAATGCCACCTATGTGCAGTTTTTGGCTGACTTGGATAGGTTGAATGAGATCTCATGGGGCACTGCTTGTCTTTCATTCTTGTTGAATGAGATGAGAAAAGCTTTCAGGGCGGAGAAGGATCAAATTGGGGGCAGTATGCCTATGCTTCAGGTAATCCATGTACATTCATTTGTCGTTATCCTTTTTGTGGTAGTATACTTAGTATATTATACTCCCATGCTTCACTTGTAGGCGTTCAAATATTTGCATTTCCCAGAGTTTGCCGAAAGGGCGAAGGATAACCCTGATTGGGGAAAGGGTGAAGGTCCTCACTATCTAGGAAACAAATACAAGTACAACGGGAAGCCCTCAGGACCAGAGAAAGAATTGATTGATATTAGGACTCGGTTGGACAACTATCCTGTGGAGAAAGTTGTCTTCGACCCTTACATTAAAAGGAGAGAAGAAGAAAAGAGTGTTCGTAGCCGCGTACAAAGGTACTTTGGTCCATTGTTTCACCCCTCCGGATATGTTTTCTACAATCCGAGAAGAGTGGCTCGTCAATGTGGTGGTGTGCAAAAAGAACCAAGCGAAGAGGCGCTCGGATTGGGTGGATTTGATAGGGACATAAGTATGTCCTATCCTCATGCAATTGAAATTGTGCACAAACCTCCTTGTACATCCACTGATTGGGACAACAGAGGTCAGCATTTGGTTGATCTTGATGCTCTTATCTTTCTGAATGATTGGGTCTTCCCTGGATATATGGAGTGGTTGAAGATGACTTCCCATCCTCATGTCATACGCCCTGATAATAGAAAGTTTATTGCTGATCCAAAAGAAGCCGTCGATGTATATGTAAGTATTCGCTTGAGTTCTATTGACTTTAATCATTATATATATGTACTTAGTGTATGTTGTTTGATTGAAAACAGAGACCTCGAGTCGGCAAAATGATCAAGGAGTTCCAGACAGAGATTGTGAAAGGTGGTATAGATAAGAGGGCTGAGAGGGTCTTGAACAAAGCTCTGAAACAATTGTTGAACCTGGAGAATAAACGCCATGGAGATTTGTTTGAAAAATCTCAAGAACCACCACCGGAGAGGCCAAAGCGCAAGACAAGGGGGAATGAATCCACAACAAGCGCTGCACATGAGGATGCACAAGAACCACGACCTAAACGAGGTCGTGGTGGTGGTGGTGGTGGAAGAGGTCGTGGAGGTCGAGGTGGTGAGGCTACACAAGAAGCACCACTAGCTAAAAAAGCTCGAGGTGGTAGTAGTAGTGCTCGTGGAGGACGCGGTGGTGGAAGAGGTCGTGGTCGTGGTTAAATTCTAACTAGTTTGAAAACACTTGTTTAACTTTGGTTATGTTGACTTAAAACTCGTTCGTTATGTTGTTTAACTTTGGTTGTGTCGACTTTAAACTTCCTTGGCATATTTCTGTAGGATGTTAACTTTGGTTGCTAGTTTAGGTGAATGAATGTGGGTTGTGTACTTAGATTTCTGTCAGTTTTTATGTCTTAATCGGTTTACCTTGGTGTATACAACGATTGTCTGACAATCGTTCCATAATAATGCTCTCCAAAAACGATTATTGACTTCCAGAAAAATCCATTTTTTCAAATCGTTAGATGATGGTTTTAAGATACACCGATTAAGAATGCTCAAGTATATGAATCTCCTGTGTACACATAATCGTCCTTTATGTTCATTAGTTTACAACGATTATTTTTCAAGAACTTTCACCTTGAAAGTCTATCGGCCAATAAATGTGTATGGGTATACCGATTAAGTTGTTTAAATTTCTGCGTAGCTTAACATTAATCGACCTATTTGGGTAATAATATTTACCGATTAAGTTGTTTAAATTTCTGGGTAGCTTAACATTAATCGGCCTATTTGGGTAATAATATTTACCGATTGTTCGAGAACCCAAGCATAATCGGCTTAAGTGTCTATATATATAGACCGATTGTCCATTGTTTAGAATCAAGATTTTGGTTAAAAAACTTGGGTGATTCTCCTGTTTGATAATGTTTGATCATTTTTAATCTTGTTTTAATATAAGAATTAAGACTAATTAATCTTGTTTAGACTTTAATCATGTAACTAGCAACTAATTGAGAAAGGGTAAAACAGTCTTCTTTTATAAGGGGTTTTCCAATTTTACTATATACAATCCACCAGAATTATTATTTCATGGGGCCAAATTTAGGGAGGTTCTACAAGTCTTATGGAGCTAGTGTGACCCGAATTGTAAATCAGATGCAAATAAGATGTCATTCCCATCTATAAATACTAGAACACGGGAAGGTGTATACCGAGTGTAAGAAGAACCTACTACTAAACTGGAAACAAACATACGGACTCCACACTGCATTTCATTCCAATCTATAAATCTCCCTTGTAAACAAACACACCTCTGGTAAATCCCTCAAAAATCAAAAGCCCTAGAGAAAAACCCTAGTTTCTCTTCAAGCCCTGAGAAAAACTCTAAATCATAAGCCCTGAGAAAAAAGAGATGATGGATTTCAATGAGATTTTCCCGACGGAGATAGTTTCAGACATCTTGTCTCGATTACCCGCTGAATCAGTCTTGGATTGCAAGTCCGTTTGCACAACATGGAAGAGTCTGATTCAACAGCCATCATTTCCTCAAATGCACTTAAATCATCTCAGTCGTCCGGATTCACCCGATTCCGGTAAGTTGAGATATGTTTTTCTGAATTCACTCGCACGACTATTTTATTTTGAATACAATGTTGAAAATGAGGATTGGAACGACACTGCTGTGAAACCTATACGTAGAAAGTTCAATACAGGAGACCTAGAATTCTACGATCACGTCTTGATCGGTTCGTTTAATGGTTTAGTTTGTGTTTATGGAACTCAGGAGTATTCATATGATGCTATGATTATTAACCCTATGACAAATGAATACGTTGTTCTTCCCGTATTTGGTGGTTATCATCCAGTTTATGAGACTAATAGGGAAATCCCAAGGTATCAACATTTGGTAAATTCGATTCGGTATGAACATTTGGCTTCTGGATTTGGTTACCTTGCTGAAACGAATGAGTACAAAGTTGTTAGATTATACAAAGCGAGAGAACCTAATGCGGTAGAGGTTGAGGTCTACACTGTTGGAAGTGGTAAGGGATGGAGACCCGCTGAAAAGTTTGATTTTGGTTTTACATTTGAGACACATTGTAAGCAAACACATGGTGTGTTTCTGAATGGATGTCTTCATTGGAGGATGTTTGTAGGTGGACTGGTTGTGGTGTTTGATCTGGCCCAAGAGAAGTTTCGTGACCATATTCCACCACCTCCTATCCTCATTTGGGATGATGATGACTGGGAAGGTAATATGGTGCTCGGGGTTTCAAATGGTGGGATTTTATATTATACTGTTTCTCAATACCGTCCATACCTTGATGAAGAAGAAGAAGAAGTGTACATTGATGATGTATGGCTTTTAATGAGGAAGGAAAATTATAATCATGTTATCAGAGGACAGGAGGAAAAAGAGTCATGGGTTTGGAAGTAAACCTGTTAGTCTTGAACAAAGAGAACCGTTCGCATTTAATGAGCAGTACCATGTTTTACGTTATGATCAGGGCAAAATCAAAGAATTTTCCCCACGGAATTCAACCTGGACAAACCTTGAGGAGTTTAATGAAATATCACATCAAGTATTTCCACACAAGCACACGTTAATTTCCTTGAAAGATTTAGGAGAAGAAGATGCTAAAATAATGAAACGATTTCCTGAGGTAACTATGGAAGATTATCGCAGGATGTATGATTTTGACAGCTGACTTGTAGCGGATGAAGCAACTGCTGGAAACTGGTAATCTCAATTTAGACTTTTGAGGTTATATTTATATCATTGAATATCTGAATGGGTTCATTTTGAACATTAAGCTATTGACAGTTATAGTAATTACTGTGAGAATGTAGATTCTATAATATCATTTGGCATGTGGATTTAGTCATTTGAACTAATTTCTATAGGAGAATGTAAGCCATGCTGTATTCATTTGCATCGTTCATAGATATATTGGAGTCAAATAAGTATATGCAGAAAAATAAGTGGACAATAAGAGCACTCGCTTTAGTATGAGTTTATCTGATTCATTCTTACTTCGTAGTATTAGTTGATAGATAGATACTTATTAGGATTCAATTTTAAGATTTCCTTCTTTTCATCTATTTCGATAGTACAAGTTGTGATAGTGCGTTTGATGTTAGTGTTTAACTGGATGTAATCCTTGTATCAGAAGCTTCACTTCAGTAGGTGTGGGTATTAGTATTAGTAGTAGTATTAGTAGTTGATTCAGAAGTACACCTTTCATTATACATCCTCCAAAATTCATATAAGTATCTTGTTAGAGAAAAATCTTGGTTTCTTAGATATTTTGCAGATCACTGCAGCAGATGCGTTCATTTCTGTGTGTAATAAGTTCCGCAGTAATGATAGATAAATAACCAGCTTACACTTGTGGACTAGGGGAGATACTGTTAAGTTGCAATACTGAAGCCTCCAGGAATCTGTCTAGTTGGCTATATATCGTTTCTCGGCAGATCACCTTGACATTTAGAACCTATCAAGTTACCCTTTCACTTCCTACATCGGCTTTTAAAAGTTTTCCCAGGCTTGCCCTAAATTTATTAAGGTGTAGCCGTAGAATTTTTGCCTATCAGCCATATACGCGCTCTATTACTTTGCTTCTCTCTAGAATCTCACACTTTAAATTTAGTAAGCTTCCATGACCATTCA